>MU756072.1:0-41832 GCA_026770625.1 Nicotiana glauca | reverse complement strand
TGTCAAAATAGTCAAGACCTTCTCGCTGTCTAAATCCTTTGACAACAAGTCTTGCCTTGTATTTGTCAATAGTACCATCGTCTTTCATTTTCTTCTTGAAAGTTGTCACGACCCAAATCCCAAACCCGATCGTGATGGCACCTCTCGTGAAGACAAGGACAGTCAACAGATTAACAATACTTCTTTTAACAATTTCTTAGCAAGAATGAGTACAATAGATAACATTATCATAAATGAGGAAGAAAATGATATAACAGCGAACCATCTCAGCTCAGCCAAAAATCGGGGTGTCACAAGTCACGAGCATCTAAAGAAGCCTCAACACAACTACACGGCTAATAATATACAATAATAAATTCTGGAATTTTAAAGACAACGTCCGGTGCCGCGAACGCTAGAGGTCACCTAGCTCAGCTACAATAGTAGTACCTTCAATCAGCTAATAACCCGCTACCGGATGAGCAATATCTGCAACTGCACGCGAGGTGCAGGGAGTAAAGTGAGTAATAAAAGTAAATAATAACTGAGCGATAAGAAATCACGTATAACAGATGAATCATGCTGTATAGAAGCAGTGAAAAACCCTTAAATTGAAAAAATCAGTGAAAACTGTGAAACCTTTCAGAGTATCTTGGCTCAGTTTTAAACCTCTTTTTGAAGATGATCCTTTCAACAGTTGCGAAAATAATTTTCAACAATTAGTGACACTATGCATAGAGACCCGCCCCTCGGGAAATATTCTTATTCCCGGTCAGCCACTGTTACCTGACCAAACGCATCATACAGTGTCACTGTTACCACTGTCTAAGATTTATCCTCTTTAAGAGAGATCAGACAATACTAGAACTACAAACAGATATCTCAAGAAATAACAGGAACAACGAATGGGTAACAAATGCATGAATGCAATGCAATGTAAATAACAGTACATTCCAGTACCCGCTGCGGCGTGCAGCCTGCTCCATTTATTTATCATCGACGACGCTCACTGGGGGGGGGGTGTACAGACTCCGGAGGGGCTACTACAGCCCAAGCGCAATATCAGCCATATCGTGGCATCAAAGAGGCTGTCGGCCTCAATATCAATATATCATCGCTGCGGCGTGCAGACCGAGCCATCCATATATTCAGAAATTACTATAACACTGCTGCAGCGTGCAGCCCGATCCATGCTCAGTCCATAAATTCACATAATCCACTTGGAGAATATTAACATGATAGTCCTCAGCTCAAAACGTCAATAAAATATTGTTTAAGTTTTCAAATCTTAGAAAAATGGTTGAGTTTGCAAAATAATATTCAAAACCTTGGACCGAGATCAAATAATATACAAGTAATGCAAAGACAGTGATATCAATCCTCGAAGGATTTACATAGTTGGCACGAAGCCCCAAACATGGAATTCAGCCCAAATAATAATGATAACAAATAAGTTCAGTCAAATACGTGGTAAAAATCAACAACTGGGATGGACCAAGTCACAGTCCCCCAACGGTGCTCTACCCCATGCTCATATCCGGCGTGCAAGTCACCTCAATACAGCACTATGATGTGCAAATTCGATGTTTCAAACCCTCATGATATCATTTACAAGTGTTACTCACCTCGAACCGATGAAATTCCTCGCTCGCAATGCCTTTGCCCCTCAAATTGGCCTCCACGCGCGTCGAATCTAATCTAAATCAGAGTGAATACATTACAATACACCAAGGGAACAATACCCAATCGAAAACAATCAAAATATAGAAAAAATCCCGAAACTAACAAAACCCGAGCCCCGGGCCCGCTTCTCAAAAAATTACAAAACTCACATTAACGGATTCCTCGTCTCGCCATGAGTCCATACATACCAAGAACTCCCAAATCCGAGCTCAAACGACCTATCAAATCCCAATTTGAAACATCAAAACTCAAGCCCTAGCTTTACCCCTTTTTAATGAATTTCAACCAATTTCCATGTTAAATCTAACATAATATCGTGTATTTAGGCCAAGGAACTTACCTCTAATAATTATCCCTTGAATCCTTCTTCAAAATCACCTCAAAGCACTCAAAGCTCGCTCAAAAATGGTGAAAATAACATAAGCTTCGCGGAACAAATGAATATAAAACCCTTCTGACTCTAGGGGTTTCTGCTTCTGCGGTCCCCACACCCACTTCCGCGATACCGCTTCTGCGGTCATTTTTCTCCGCTCCTGCGGAATTTTACTTAAAGTCCAAAGCCGCTTCTGCGACACAATTCCTGCTTTTGCGGAACTTCACCTCCAGGACAAAATTGCTTCTACGATCGCTTGTCCGCTTCTGCGGACTCGCTTAAGCGAAAAAGATTCCTCTTCTGTGGAACTACCTTACCAGGCCATAAGCCACTTTTGCGACCCTCCTCACGTTTCTGCGGAACCGTTTCTGCGGTCCATTTTCGCAGAAGCGAAAATACCAGGTACCAGCTGCAACCTGCAATTCCTCAACACAAATTTCACCCCGATAGCCATCCGAAATCACCCCGAGGCCCCCCGGGACCTCAACCAAAGCACCAACATAACCCATAACATCATTCAAACTTGTTCCAATACTCAAAACACATCAAACAATGCTAAAACCATCAATTCACATCGGATTCAAGCCTAAGTTCTTTAAAAACTTTCAAAACACGCATTCGATCAAAAACCCGACCAAACGACGTTCGAATGACCTAAAATTTTGCACACACATCAAAAATCACATATCGAAGCTACAGCAACTCTCGGAATTCCATTCCGACTCTCGAATCAAAATCTCACCTATCAACCGGAATTCGCCAAAATACTAACTTCGCCAATTCAAGCCTAATTCTACATCGGGCCTCCAAAATCAATTCCGATCACGCTCCTAAGTCAAAAATCATCCCCCGAAGCAAACCGAATCATCGGAAATCACATCCGAACCTTCTAACTCATAAGTCAACATCCAATTGACTTTTTCCAACTTAAGCCTTCCTTAAAGAGACTAAGTATTTTATTTCTTATCAAAACCAATCCAAATCAATTTTAAAACACCACCTACCGATAACGAAACATGAAGAAGCATGAAATGGGGGAAATGGAGCAACAACACATGAGACGATGTGCTGGGTCATCATATCCTCCCCAACTTAAACAAACGCTCGTCCTCGAGCGTACCCAGAGTTGTCCTAGAAGCCAACCAATAGTTAAATGACCTTACCAAGCATATACCCGGGATGATCCCACGTCACCCTATCTCATATAGGTCCGACAACATAATATAGCTGAAATTTCACAATCCATCAAGACCATAAAATGTAGAACTACATTGCACTTCCGAAGTCATACTCAAAATCAGAACCTCACGTCAATATTCAGAATAAAACCTGAACCATCCATAATAAACCATATATGCAACCTCAGGTGGAACCATATGATATACCACATAACCCAAACACTCGAAACGATAGACTCTATTCACGACAGCTGCCCAAAATAACCAGATCCCAATAGAAAACCTCTTATTGGCTAAAGTTTTATTCTAACACTTTCATATACTGCTAATGGTAAATAGAATACGCGATAAACCGTAACCATCCCTCAGTTCACCCATACATGAAGCCACTTCTATTTGACTAATACCCCAATGGATTTCTGGGTTGAACTTGTCACGACCCAAACCCCGGTCGTGATGGCGCCCAACACCTTGTTAGGCAAGCCCGACCTTTAGAACATTCTCAAACCCAAGTTACAAAGCTTCTTATCAGTTATTAAATTTAAAGCATCAATTAAGCAAAATCTCACTATGTGATAGTAATAAAAAATGTGCAGAAACCACAATAATATCAAAACAGCCCATATCAGATTTGGCGTCACAAGTTAGAGCCTCTAGATACAATTGAGCAACATCCTATACATATGAAAGTCTAGGTACGAAAGTAAAAGAAAAGACAAGAGGAGAAATTGGGTCCTGCGGACACCGGCAGCTACTTCAATGACTCCGACAACTGAACTAGGCAGCAGCAATAACCTCAACTATGCCTCCGGGATCCCTGTATCTGCACACAAGGTGTAGGGAGTAAAGTGAGTACTCCAACTCAGTGAGTAATAGCAATGAATAACAACTGAAAGTAAGAAATCCTGTAAGAACACTACACAGTTCTATAACCAATAGTAAGGATAGTAAAGTTCAGCTAATCAGGGAAAACTGGTGAAAATCTCCTACAGTCCGACAACTTACCAATACTACTGCGGCGCGCAGCCCGATCCATACGTAATACTGTTGCGGCATGTAGCCCGATCCAATTATAGTATATACTGCTGCGGCGCGCAGCCCGATCCAATAATAATAGTCGACTGCACTCACTGGGGGTGTGTGCAGACTCCGGAAGGGCTCCTACAGCCCAAGCACTATAATACTGCGGCGTGCAGTCCGATCCACGTAATATATCACTACGGCGTGCAGTCCGATCCATATGATATACTACTGCGGCGTGCAGTCCGATCCATATAATATACTACTACGACGTGCAATCCGATCCATATAACATACTACTACGGCATGCAGTCCGATCCATATATGTATATGTATATACTGCTGCGGCGTGCAGCCCGATCCGGTGTATATCAAATACCCTCACTATAGGGTCCTTGACCCTTCTCAGTCAATATAGACTTTGCCTCTCGGGCCCACTCAGCTAAGACGGGGTTTTCAACCCCAAGTACTCCTCATTTAGAGTGCAAATTGCTAAGACCGGTTCATATAATGTTTTACAGTTAAGGATATGACTGAGAGCATTTTTTCAACAGGTAAAGTGTGGTCAATTAGTTAAACATGCTCCCTAAGGGTTCTACAGATTGGCACAAGGCCCCAAACGTGGCAACTAGCCCAAAAAATACGAATATAAGCGCAGTCTCAGTCAAAAGTACAGTAGAGTCATCAATCAGGATGGACCGAGTCGAAATCCCTAGCAGTAACATTACCACGATCATCATACGGCGCGTATCTCATTTTAACATAGCACTACATAGTGCAAATACGGGTTCTCAAACCCTCAGTACATCAGTCATAACCATTACTCACCTCAAGCCGAACGAAATCCTAGCTCGCCTTGCACTTCCCTCGCAAATCAACCTCCTCGAGTGTAGAATCTGACCAAAACAACAAGGAATACGTTAAATAAGCTAATGGAACATAACCCAACTGAAAGAACTCAAAAAACACCCAAAAACACGAAGTTGGCAAAACCCGAGCCCCGGGACTGCTTCTCGAAAAATTACGAAAATCACATCACCGGATTCCTCGTCTCTCCACGAGTCCGTACATATAATAATCATCAAAATTGGCATTCAAATGCCCCTTCAAATTCCAAATTTACATTCCAAAAAAACCAAGACCTAGTTCCTCAACTTTTCACCCATCTTTCCAAGAATTAAAGGTAGATTCTTTGATAAAATAGCGTTTCCAGGTCACGAGACTTACCCCCAGTCGATTCCCGTCAAAACTCTCTTTAATCTCGACCAAAAAGCTCTTGAAGTGGTTCAAAAATGGAGGAAATATGAAATGGGTCGCGGATGAAATGTAACATAAAACCCTCTGTCGCCCAGCTTTTTCTTCTATGCAAACGCGAGGGTCCTCTCGCGTTCGCGATGAACAAAATTCCACGGACCACTTTGACTCTACGCGAACGCGTACCACCATACGCGAACGCGATGCTTCAACTCCCATAACTATGCGAACGCGTTCAAACCATCGCGGACGCGATGAATAAACCAAGTTGGGCCCCAGACTTCTTCTACGCGAACGCGTGGTGCCCACCCGCAAACGTGATGACCAACAACACAGGCCTACGCGAACGCGTTCCATGCCACGCGAACGCGAAGGCCAAAAATCCATACTTACGCGAACGCGACAAGACCTATGCGAACGCGAAGGCTAAAAATAGCCTGCAACTGCTGTTGCATTTTCTGCAACATTCCAAACCAACTTTCTTCCGTTTGATCACCCGGAATCATCCCAAGGCCAACGGGACCTCAACCAAAAACCCCCAACCTACCCCAAAACATCATACCAACTTGCTTCAATCATCAAAACACATCAAACAACACAAAAATCATCAATTCACCCTAAGTTTATCAAATTCTTCAGAAACTCACATTCGATCAAAAACCCGACCAGACGATGTCTGAATGACCTGAAATTTTGCACACATATCCAAAATCACCTAACGGAGCTACAGCAACTCTCGGAATTCCATTCCGACCGCCGGATCAAAATCTCACCTATCAATCGGAATCCGCCAAAATTCAAACTTCGCCAATTCAAGCCTAATTCTACACTGGACCTCCAAATCCAATTCCGATCGCACTCCTAAGTCAAAAATCATCCCCCGAAGCTAACCGAACCACCGGACCTCACATCGTAACGCTCTAAGTATGTAGTCAACTTTCGGTTGACTTTTCCAAAATAAGCTTCCTTCTAAGAGGCTAAGTGCCTCATTTCAAACTAAAATCAATCCTACTCTACCCAATCAACTCAAATACTAATATTAAAACATAAAACAACACAACATGGGAAAACGGGGCGGTAAATCACGTGACGACGGGGCGGTAACTCACGTGACGACGGGCCGGGTCATCACATCCTCCCCAACTAAAACAAACGCTCGTCCTCATGCGGGTCAAGAAACATACCTGAAGTCTCAAATAGGTGGGGGTATCTACTTCGCATCTCCTGCTCGGTCTCCCAAGTAGCCTCCTCCACGGGCCGACCTCTCCACTGCACCTTCACAGAAGCGATATACTTGGACCTCAACTTTCGAACCTGCCGACCTAGAATAGCCGTCGGCTTCACATCATATGACAAATCACCATCCAACTGAACTGTGCTGAAGTCCAACACATGAGACGGGTCCCCAAAATACTTCTGGAGCATAGATACATGGAATACCGGATGCACACTAGACAAGCTGGGTGGCAAAGCAAGCTCATATGCCACCTGTCCAATCCTCATGAGTATCTTAAAAGGCCCAATGAACCTCGGGCTCAGCTTCCCTTTCTTCCTGAACCGCATAACACCCTTCATGATCGAAATCTTCAACAAGACCTTCTCGCATACCATATAAGACATATCACGAACCTTCCGATCCGCATAACTCTTCTGGCGCGACTGTGATGTACGAAACCTCTCCTGGATCAACTTCACCTTCTCTAAAGCATCCTGAACCATCTCAGTCCCCAACAATCTAGCTTCGCCGGGCTCGAACCATCCAACAGGAGATGTATACCGCCTACCATACAACGCCTCATACTGGGCCATCTGAATGCTCGATTGATAACTGTTGTTGTAGGCAAACTCTGCAAGCGGAAAAAACTTATCCCATGAACCTCCAAAATCAATAACACAGGCACGCAACATGTCCTCCAAAATTTGAATAGTGCGCTCGGACTGCCCGTCCGTCTGAGGATGGAATTTTGTGCTCAACTCCACTTGCGTACCCAGCTCCCGCTGAAATACCCTCCAGAACTGAGAAGTGAACTGAGTGCCTCTATCCGAGATAATAGACAATGGAACACCATGTAACCTGACAATCTCCCGAAAAGATCCCTGCCAGCCGCTCCGAAGAGTAAGTAGTACATACTGGAATGAAGTGCGTGGACTTGGTCAGCCGATCCACAATCACCCAAACTGAATCAAAGTTCCTCAAAGTCCGAGGGAGACCACTCACAAAATCCATAGTAATCCTCTCCCATTTCCACTTAAGAATAACCATACGCTGAAGAACACCGCGTGGTTTCTGATGCTCGTACTTGACCTGCTGACAGGTGAGAAATTGAGCTACATAACTCACAATATCCTTCTTCATCCTCCTCCACCAGTAATGCTGTCACAAGTCCTAATACATTTTTGCGGCACCTGAATGAATAGAGTACCGCGAGTTGTGGGCCTCTTCTAGTATCAACTCCCGAAGCCCATCCATATTGGACACGCAAATTTGGCCCTGCATCCTCAACACACCGTCATCATCAATGGTCACATCTCTGGCATCATCATGCTGAACTCTGTCCTTAAGGACAAGCAAATGTGGATCATTATACTGGCACTCTCTGATGCGGTCATATAAGGAGGATCGAGAAACAACGCAAGCCAACACCCGACTCGGCTCTGAAATATCTAATCTCACCATCCGATTGACCAACGCCTGAACATCAATTGCAAAGGGCCTCTCCCGAACTGGAATATACGCCAAGCTGCCCATACTAACCACCGTCTGGCTCAAAGCATCAGCCACTACATTGGCCTTCCCCGGATGATACAATATGGTAATGTCATAATCCTTAAGCAACTCAAGCTACCTCCGCTACCTCAAATTAAGATCTTTCTGTTTGAACAGATGCTGAAGGCTGCGATGATCAATATACACCTCACAAGAAACGCCATACAAGTAGTGCCTCCAAATCTTCAGAGCATGGACTATAGCTGCTAACTCCAAATCGTGCACAAGGTAGTTCTTCTCATGGGGCATCAACTGACAAGAAGCATATGCAATAACCCTACCCTTCTGTATCAGCACACACCCGATCCTAACTCTCGAGGCATCACAATACACAGTATAGGAACCTGAAGCTGATGGAAATACCAATACTGGAGCCGTGGTCAAAGCTGTCTTGAGCTTCTAAAAGCTCTCCTCACACTTCTCGGACCACACAAATAGAGCACCCTTCTGAGTCAACTTGGTCAAGGGTGAAGCAATAGAAGAAAATACCTGAACAAACTGGCGATAATACCCTGCCAACCCAAGGAAAATACGAATCTTAGTGGCTGAGTTCGGCCTAGGCCAACTCTGCACTGCCTCTACCTTCTTTAGATCAACCTGAATAAGATCATTGGACACCACGTGCCCTAGAAAAGCCATGGACACAAGCCAGAACTCAGACTTGGAAAACTTTGCATAAAGTTTCTCCTCCCTCAATCTCTGCAATACTACTCTCACATGCTGAGCATTCTCCTCCTGGCTATGCGAGTACACCAGGATATCATCAATAAACACAATCACAAATGAATCCAGATACGGCCGGAACACACTGTTCATCAAATGCATGAACGCGGCTGGGGCATTAGTCAGCCCAAAATACATAACTAGAAACTCATAATGCCCATATCTCATCCTCAAGGTTGTCTTCATAATATCAGAATCCCTAATCTTCACCTGGTGATAGCCTGATCGAAGATCAATCTTCGAGAATACCCTCGCTCCCTGGAGCTGATCAAACAAGTTATCAATACGAGGTAGTGGATACTTATTCTTCACCGTCACCTTGTTCAGTTGGCTGTAATCAATACACATTCTCATTGTGCCATCTTTCTTCTTCATAAATAAGAACGGTGCACCCCACGGTGACACAGTAGGACGAATAAACCCCTTATCTAGGAGTTCTTGAAGCTGCTCCTTCAACTCCTTCAACTCAGCTGGTGCCATACAATAGGGAGGAATAGAGATAGGCTGAGTGCCCGATGCCAGATCAATACCGAAATCAATATCCTTGTCCGATGGCATGCCCGGCAGGTTTGCTAGAAACACATCTGGAAAATCCCTCACAACGGGAACAGAATCAAGGCTATGAGTCTCAGCTCCAACATCTCTCACAAAAGCCAAATACGATAGACATCCCTTCCCAACCATTCGTTGGGCTTTTAGGAAGGAAATCACCCTACTGGGAACATAGTCAGTCATACCACGCCACTCGATCCACGGAATACCCGGCATAGCCAATGTGACTGTCTTGGCGTGACAGTCTAGAATAGCATGGCACGGAGATAGCCAATCCATGCCCAGAATAACATTGAAATCTACCATGCTCAATAGCAACAAATAGACTCAGGTCTCCAGATCCCCAATAGTAACAAGATAGGACCGATATACATGGTCCACAATAATAGTATCGCCCACCAGGGTAGATACGTGCACAGGTAATGCAAGACACCCTTGGGTTGTACCCAAATGATGAGCAAAGTATGAAGATACATAGGAATAAGTAGATCCGGGATCAAATAAAACTGAGGCATCCCTGTGGCAGACTAAAATAATGCCTGTGATAATAACATCTAAAGCAATAGCATCTGACCGGCCCTGAAGAGCATAGAATCGAGCCTGACCACCACCCGATCGACCTCCCCCTCTGGGGCGACCCCTAGCTGCCTGACCCTCACCCCTAGCTGGCGGGGCGGGTGCTGAAGATACTAGGCCAGAAGATGAGGGCTGGCCCCTCTACTGAGATGAACTGGATGCATGGTGGGGACATTACCTCCGCATATGCCCAAACTCACCACACTCATAGCAACTCCCGGGTGCTAGGGACTGGGACTGAAGGGGACCCCTCACGCTAGAGTGGCTAGCTAATGCACTTGGCCGGGATGAACCCTGAACAGATGGGGCATGAGACGAAGTCTGCACTGGAAGTGCACTAAGAGATGGCTAACTCTGCTGAGAGCCCTGATAACCTCAACCAGAAGATGACCCACGGTACTCTGAGCGAGATGGCTGAGGAGGCCTGAAAGAACGACCTTTGCTCTGCTGAACCTGGCCCTTAGACGGAGCACCACTGAAGCTACCTGATCCTCGAGGCCTCTTGGCCTCCCTCTCCTCTCTCTCCTGACGGCGAGCCGTCTCAATATCACGAGCAATATCCACTACATCCTCAAAGGTATGGCTCAGGATCCTCTATCGAGTCATCAGAATACGGATGGGATAAATGAGTCCGTCCACAAACCGTCTAATCATATCCTGATCAGTTGGGACTATCCATAGAGCATAACGAGCCAACTCTGATAATCTCACCTCATATTGCATCACATTCATATCTCCCTGACGAAGCCACTCAAAATGCCTACGCAGCTCCTCTCTCTATGACCGTGGTGCCCACTTCTCCAGAAAGATAGTGGAGAACCCTTGCCATGACAAGAGCGCTGCACCTGCCGGCGTACGACGCTCATATGCCTCCCACCATGTAAAGGCTGCTCCTGAGAACTGAAAGGTGGTAAATGATACCCCGCTCGACTTTAAGATCCCTACTGTCCGAAGCATATGTCGACACTTGTCGAGAAAACCCTGGGCATCCTCGCCCAGAATACCGCTGAAAGTAGGAGGTGAGAGCCTGTTGAACCTTTCAAGATAACGCTGCTCATCGTATGGCATCACTGGAACCCCATCGCCCTGAACCGGGGCAACTGGCTGAACTGGGGCAACCTGCTGAGCTGGTGGCGCCTCTGGTGTCTACAAACCCTGTACTACCTGCTCAGGCGTGGGAGCTACGGGGGTCTGATGACCACCCCCGGTCTGAGAAGTAGCTGTGGCGATAGTGGCCGAGACTGCCTGAGCCAGGCCAGTGCAAACCGATAGAATCTAAGCTAGGGCCTCCAGAAGTCCCGAAATCACAATAGGCACAGATGGTGCCTGAGCAGGTGCTGCTGGAGTCTCTACAGCTGGAGGCTGATCCTGAATGGGGGCAACTGGTGGGTCAACTGGTGCTGCCCCTACTGCCCTACCTCGACTACGACCATGTCCGTATCCACGGCCTCGAGGAGGTAGTACTGGTGGTCATCCTCCACATCTGGCAGCACGGGTTCTCACCATCTGCGAGAGAATAGAATACATAAATTTTGTTCTTGGATCAACAAAGTCACACGACAAGAATTTCAAGAATATGAAGTTTTTCCTAAAGGTTCGGCATCCACCCGAGGATAAGTATAGTCGTCTCCGTACCGATCCTTGAGACTCTACTAAACCTGCTCATGACTCGTGAGACCTGGTAACCTGGCTCTGATACCAACTTGTCACGACCCAAACCTCGATCGTGATGGCGCCCAACACCTTATTAGGCTAGCCCGACCTTTAAAACATTCTCAAACCCAAGTTACAAAGCTTCTTATCAGTTATTAAATTTAAAATATCAATTAAGAAAAATCTCAGTCTGTGATAGTAATAAAAACTGTGTGGAAACCAGAATAATATCAAAACAGCCCATATCAGATCTGGCGTCACAAGTCAGAACCTCTAGATACAACTGAGCAACATCCTATACATATGAAAGTCTAGGTGCGTAAATAAAAGAAAAGACAAGAGGAGAAATAGGGTCCTACGGACGCCGGCAGCTACCTCGATGACTCCGACAACTGAACTAGGCAGCAATAATAACCTCAGTTATGCCTCTGGGATCCCTGTATCTGCACACAAGGTGCAGGGAGTAAAGTGAGTACTCCAACTCAGTGAGTAATAGCAATGAATAACAACTGAAAGTAAGAAATCCTGTAAGAACACTACACAGTTCTATAACCAATAGTAAGGACAGTAAAGATCAGTTAATCAGGGAAAACTGGTGAAATTCTCCTACAGTCCGACAACTTACCAATACTATTGCGGTGCACAGCCCGATCTATACGTAATACTGCTGCAGCGTGCAGCCCAATCCAATTATAGTATATACTGCTGCGGCGGGCAGCCCGATCCAATAATAATAGTCGACTGCGCTCACTGGGGGCGTGTGCAGACTCCGGAGGGGATCCTACAGCCCAAGCGCTATAATACTACGGCGTACAGTTTGATCCATGTAATATATCACTACGGCGTGCAGTCCGATCCATATAATATACTACTGTGGCGTGAAGTCCGATCCATATAATATACTACTACGGCATGCAGTCCGATCCATATATGTATATGTATATACTACTGCGGCATGCAGACCGATACGGTGTATATCAAATACCCTCACTATGGGGTCCTTGACCCCTCTCAGTCAATATAGACTTGGCCTCTCGGGGCACTCAGCTAAGACGGGGTTTTCAACCCTAAGTACTCCGCATTTAGAGTGCAAATTGCTAAGACCGGTTCATATTATGTTTTACAGTTAAGGATATGACTGAGAGCATGTTTTTAACAGGTAAACTGAGGTCAATTAGCTCAACATGCTCCTTAAGGGTTCTACAGATCGGCACAAGGCCCAAAATATGGAAACTAGCCCAAAATATACAAATATAAGCGCAGTCTCAATCAAAAGTATAGTAGAGTCATCAATCGGGACCTAGCAGTAACATTACCACGCTCATCATACGGCGCGTATCTCATTTCAACATAGCACTGCATAGTGCAAATACGGGGTCTCAAACCCTCAGTACATCATTCATAACCATTACTCACCTCAAGCTGACCGAAATCCTAGCTCGCCTTGCGCTTCCCTCACAAATCGACCTCCTCGAGTGTAGAATCTGACCAAAACCACAAGGAATACGTTAAATAAGCTAATGGAACATAACCCAACTGAAAGAACTCGAAAAACACCCAAAAACACGAAGTTGGCAAAACCCGAGCCCCGGGACCGCTTCTCAAAAAATTACGAAAATCACATCACCGGATTCCTTGTCTCGCCACGAGTCCGTACATATAATATTCATCAAAATCGGCATTCAAATGCCCCTTCAAATTCCAAATTTACATTCCAAAAAAACCAAGCCCTAGTTCCTCAACTTTTCACCCATCTTTCCAAGAATTAAAGGTAGATTCTTTGATAAAATAGCGTTTCTAGGTCACGAGACTTACCCCCAGTCGATTCCCGTCAAAACTCTCTTCAATCTCGACCAAAAAGCTCTTGAAGTGGTTCAAAAATGGAGGAAATATGAAATGGGTCGCGGATGAAATGTAACATAAAACCCTCTGTCGCCCAGCTTTTTCTTCTATGCGAATGCGAGGGTCCTCTCGCCTACCATATAAGACACATCACGAACCTTTCGGTCCGCATAACTCTTATGGCGCGACTGTGCTGTACGAAGCCTCTCCTGGATCAACTTCACCTTCTCTAAAGCATCCTGAACCATCTCCGTCCCCAACAATCTAGCCTCGCCGGGCTCAAACCATCCAATAGGAGATGTATAGCGCCTACCATACAACGCCTCATACGGGGCCATCTGAATGCTCGACTGATAACTGTTGTTGTAGGCAAACTCTGCAAGCGGCAGAAACTCATCCCATGAACCTCCAAAATCAATAACACAGTCACGCAACATGTCCTTCAAAATGTGAATATGCGCTCGGACTGCCCGTCCGTCTGAGGATGGAATTTTGTGCTCAACTCCACTTGCGTACCCAGCTCCTACTGAAATACCCTCCAGAACTGAGAAGTGAATTGAGTACCTCTATCCGAGATAATAGACACTAGAACCCCATGTAACCTGACAATCTCCCGAATAAAGATCCCTGCCAGCCGCTCCGAAGAGTAAGTAGTACATACTGGAATGAAGTGCGTGGACTTGGTCAGCCGATCCACAATCACCCAAACTGAATCAAACTTCCTCAAAGTCCGAGGGAGACCACTAGCAAATCCATAGTAATCCTCTCCCATTTCCACTTAGGAATAACCATATGCTGAAGAACACCGCCCGGTCTCTAATGCTCGTACTTGACCTGCTGACAGTTGAGACATCGAGCAACATAACTCACAATATCCTTCTTCATCCTCCTCCACCAGTAATGGTGTCTCAAGTCCTGATACATCTTTGCGGCACCTGGATGAATGGAGTACCGCAAGCTGTGGGCCTCCTCTAGTATCAACTCCCGAAGGCCATCCACATTGAGCACGCAAATTCGGCCCTTCATCCTTAACACACCATCATCATCAATGGTCACATCTCTGGCATCATCATCAATGGTCACATCTCTGATGCGGTCATACAAGGAGGACCGATAAACAACACAAGCCAACACCCGACTCGGCTCTGAAATATCTAATCTCACCATCCGATTGACCAACGCCTTAACATCAACTGCAAAGGGCCTCTCCCCAACTGGAATATATGCCAAGCTACCCATACTAAGTGCCGTCCGGCTCAAAGCATCAGCCACTACATTGGCCTTCCCCGGATCATACTATATGGTAATGTTATACTCCTTGAGCAACTCAAGCCACCTCTGCTGCCTCAAATTAAGATCTTTCTATTTGAAAGGCTGCGATGATCAGTATAGACCTCACAAGAAACGCCATAGAAGTAGTGCCTCCAAATCTTCAGAGCATGGACTATAGCTGCTAACTCCAAATTGTGCACAGGGTAGTTCTTCTCATGGGGCTTCAACTGACGTGAAGCATATGCAATAACCCTACCCTCCTGCATCAGCACAGACCCGATCCCAACTCTCGAGGCATCACAATACACAGTGTAGGAATCTAAAGCTGATGGCAATACCACTACTGGAGCCGTGGTCAAAGCTGTCTTGAGCTTCTGAAAGCTCTCCTTGCACTCCTCGGACCACACAAATGGAGCACCCTTCTGAGTCAACCTTGTCAAGGGTGATGCAATAGAATAAAATCCCTGAACAAACCGGCGATAATACCCTGCCAACCCAAGGAAACTACGAATTTCAGTGGCTGAGTTCGGTCTAGGCCAACTCAGCACTCCCTCTATCTTCTTTGGATCAACCTGAATACCATCCCTCGACAACACGTGCCCCAGAAAAGCCACAAACCCAAGCCAGAACTCACACTTGGAGAACTTTGCATAAAGCTTGTCCTCCCTCAATCTCTGCAATACTACTCTCAAATGCTGAGCATGCTCCTCCTGGCTATGTGAGCACACCAGGATGTCATCAATAAACACAATCACAAATGAATCCAGATACGGCCGGAACACACTATTCATCAAATGCATGAACGCGGCTAGGGAATTAGTCAGCCCAAAATACATAACTAGAAACTCATAATGCCCATACCTCATCCTGAAGGTTGTCTTCATAATATCAAAATCCCTAATCTTCACCTGGTGATAGCCTGATCGAAGATCAATCTTCGAGAATACCCTCGTTCTCTGGAGCTGATCAAACAAGTCATCAATACGGGGCAGTGGATATTTATTCTTCACTGTCACATTGTTCAGCTGCCTGTAATCAATACACATTCTCATTGTGCCATCTTTCTTCTTCATAAATAAGACCGATGCACCCCACGATGACACACTAGGACGAATAAACCCCTTATCTAGGAGTTCCTGAAGCTGCTCCTTCAACTCCTTCAACTCAGCTGGTGCCATACGATAGGGAGGAATAGAGATAGGCTGAGTGCCCGATGCCAGATCAATACCGAAATCAATGTCCCTGTCCGGTGGCATGCCCGACAGGTCTGCTGGAAACACATTTGGAAAATCCCTCACAACGGGAATAGAATCAAGGCTAGGAGTCTCAGCTCCAACATCTCTAACAAAAGCCAAGTACGATAGACATCCCTTCCCAACCATCCATTGGGCTTTTAGGAAGGAAATCACCCTACTGGGAACATAGTCAGTCATACCACGCCACTCGATCCTCGAAATACCCCGTATAGCCAATGTGACTGTCTTGGCGTGACAGTCTAGAATAGCATGGCACGGAGATAGCCAATCCATGCCCAGAATAACATTGAAATCTACCATGCTCAATAGCAACAAATCAACTCGGGTCTCCAGATCCCCAATAGTAACAAGATAGGACCGATATACATGGTCCACAATAATAGTATCGCCCACCGGGGTAGATACATGCACAGGTAATGCAAGACACCCTCGGGTCGTACCCAAATGATGAGCAAAGTATGAAGATACATAGGAATAAGTATATCCGGGATCAAATAAAACTGAGGCATCCCTGTGGCAGACTAAAATAATACCTGTGATAACAGCATCCGAAGCAATATCATCTGACCGGCCCTGAAGAGCATAGAATCGAGCCTCACCACCACCCGACCGGCCTCCCCCTCTGGGGTGACCCCTAGCTGCCTGACCCTCACCCCTAGTTGGCGGGGCGGGTGCTGAAGATACTAGGCCAGAAGATGAGGGCTGGCCCCTCTGCTGAGATGAACTGGATGCACGGTGGGGACACTCCCTCCGTATATGCCCGAACTCACAGAACTCATAGCAACTCCCGGGTGCTGGGGACTTGGACAGAAGGGGACCCCTCACGCCAGAGTGGCTAGCTGATGCACTTGGCCGGGATGAACCTGAACAGATGGGGCATGAGACGAACTCTGCACTGGAAGTGCACTAATAGATGGCTGACTCTGCTGAGAGCCCTGATAACCCCGACCAGAAGATGACCAACGGTACTCTGAGCGAGCTGGCTGAGGAGGCCTGAAGAAACGACCTTTGCTCTGCTGAACCTGGCCTCTAGACGGAGCACCACTGAAGCTACCTGATCCTCGAGGCCTCTTGGCCTCCCTCTCCTCTCTCTCCTGACGGCGAGCCGTCTCAATATCACGAGCAATATCCACTGCATCCTCAAAGGTATGGCTCAGGATCCTCTATCGAGTCATCAGAATACGGATGGGATAAATGAGTTCGTCCACAAACCGTCTAATCCTCTCCTGATTAGTCGGGACCATCAATGGAGCATAACGATCTAACTCTGAGAATCTCACCTCATACTGCATCACAATCATATCTCCCTGACGAAGCCACTCAAACTGCCTACGCAGCTTCTCTCTCTGCGACCGTGGTACCCACTTATCCAGAAAGATAGTGGAGAACTCCTTCCTTGACAACAGCGTTGCACCTGCCGGCCTATGCCGCTCATGTGCCTCCCACCATGTAAAGGCTACTCTTGAGAACTAAAAGGTGGTAAATGATACCTCGCTCGACTCTAAGATCCCTGCTGTCCAAAGCATACGTCGACGCTTGTCGAGAAAACCCTGGGCATCCTCGCCAGGAATACCACTAAAAGTAGGAGGTGAGAGCCTGCTGAACCTCTTAAGATGATGCTGCTCATCGTCTGGCATCACTAGAACCCCATCGCCCTGAACCGGGGCAACCTGCTGAGCTGGTGGCGCCTCTGGTGTCTACAAACCCTGCACTACCTGCTCAGGCGTGCAAGCTGCGGGGGTCTAATAACCACCCCCGATCTGAGAAGTAGCTGCGACAGTAGTGGCCGAGACTGCCTGAGTTAGGCCAGTGCAAACTGATAGAATTTGAGCTAGGGCCTCCTGAAGACCCGGAATCACAATAGGCACAGCTGGTGCCTGAGCAGGTGCTGCTGGAGTCTCTACAGCTGGAGGTTGATCCTGAATGGGGGCAACTGGTGGGTCAACTGATGCTGCCCCTACTGCCCTGCCTCGACTACGACCACGTCCGCATCCACGGCCTCGAGGAGGTGGTACTGGTGGTCATCCTCCACGTCCGATAGCATGGGTTCTTGCCATCTGCGAGAGAATAGAATACAAAAATTTAGTTCTTGGATAAACAAAGTTGCACGACAAGAATTTCAAGAATATGAAGTTTTTCCTAAAGGTTTGGCAGCCACCCGAGGATAAGTACAGACTTCTCCGTACCGATCCGTGAGACTCTACTTAACCGGCCCATGACTCGCGAGACCTGGTAACCTGGCTCTGATACTAACTTGTCACGACCCAAACCCCGGTCGTGATGGCGCCCAACACCTTGTTAGGCAAGCCCAACCTTTAGAACATTCTCAAACCCAAGTTACAAAGCTTTTTATCAGTTATTAAATTTAAAATATCAATTAAGCAAAATCTCAGTCTGTGATAGTAATAAAAACTGTGCGGAAACCACAATAATATCAAAATAGCCAATATCAGATCTGGCATCGCAAGTCAGAACCTCTAGATACAACTGAGCAATATCCTATACATATGAAAGTCTAGGTGCGGAAGTAAAAGAAAAGACAAGAGGAGAAATCGGGTCCTGCGAACGCCGGCAGCTACCTCGATGACTCCGACAACTGAACTAGGTAGCAGCAATAACCTCAGCTATGCCTCCGGGATCCCTGTATCTGCACACAAAGTGCAGGGAATAAAGTGAGTACTCCAACTAAGTAAGTGATAACAATGAATAACAACTGAAAGTAAGAAATCCTGTATGAACACTACACAGTTCTATAACCAACAGTAAGGACAGTAAAGATCAGCTAATCAGGGAAAACTGGTGAAAATCTCCTACAGTCCGACAACTCACCAATACTACTACGGCGCGCAACCTGATCCATACGTAATACTGCTGCGGCGTGCAGCCCGATCCAATTATAGTATATACTGCTGCGGCGCGCAGCCCGATCCAATAATAATAGTCGACTGCGCTCGCTGGGGGTGTGTGCAGACTTCGGAGGGGCTCCTATAGCCCAAGCGCTATAATACTGCGGCGTGCAGTCTGATCCACGTAATATATCACTATGGCGTGCAGTTTGATCCATATAATATACTACTGCGGCGTGAAGTCCAATCCATATAATATACTACTGTGGTGCGCAGTCCGATCCATATATGTATATGTATATACTACTACGGTGCGCAATCCGATCCATATATGTATATGTATATACTACTGCGGCGTGCAGCCCGATCCGGTGTATATCAATTACCCTCACTATGGGGTCCTTGACCCCTTTCAGTCAATATAGACTTGGCCTCTTGGGCCCACTCAGCTAAGACGGGGTTTTCTACCCCAGGTATTCCTCATTTAGAGTGCAAATTGCTAAGACCGGTTCATATTATGTTTTACAGTTAAGGATATGACTTAGAGTATGTTTTCAACAGGTAAAGTGAGGTCAATTAGCTCAACATGCTCCCTAAGGGTTCTACAGATCGGCACAAGTCCCCAAACGTGGCAAGTAGCCTAAAATATACGAATATAAGCGCAGTCTCAGTCAAAAGTACAGTAGAGTCATCAATCGGGATGGACTGAGTCCAAATCCCTAGCAGTAACATTACCACGGTCATCATACGGCGTGTATATCATTTCAACATAGCACTACGTAGTGTAAAATACGGGGTCTCAAACCCTCAGTATATCATTCATAACAATTACTCACCTCAAGCCGACCGAAATCCTAGCTCGCCTTGCGCTTCCCACGCAAATCGACCTTCTCGAGTGTAGAATCTGACCAAAACCACAAGGAATACGTTAAAATAATCTAATGGAACATAACCCAACTGAAAGAACTCGAACAACACCAAAAAATACGAAGTTGGAAAAACCCGAGCCCCATTACCGCTTCTCGAAAAATTACAAAATTTACATCACCAGATTATTCGTCTCGCCACGAGTCCGTACATATAAAATTCATCAAAATCGGCATTCAAATGCCCCTTCAAATTCCAAATTTACATTCCAAAAAAACCAAGCCCTAGTTCTTCAACTTTCACCCATCTTTCCAAGAATTAAAGGTAGATTCTTTGATAGAATAGCATTTCTAGGTCACGAGACTTACCCCCAATCGATTCCCGTCAAAACTCTCTTCAATCTCGACCAAAAAGCTCTTGAAGTGGTTCAAAAATGGAGGAAATATGAAATGGGTCGCGGATGAAATGTAACATAAAACCCTCTGTCGCCCAGCTTTTTCTTCAATGCGAACGCGAGGGTCCTCTCACATTCGCGATGAACAAAATTCCACGGACCACTTTGACTCTACGTGAACGCGTACCACCAGACGCGAACGCGATGCTCCAACTCCCATCACTACGCGAATGCGTACAAACCATCGCGAACGCGATGAATAAACCAAGTTGGCCCCCAGACTTCTTCTACGCGAACGCGATGACCAACAACACAGGCCTATGTGAATGCGTTCCATGCCACGTGAACGCGAAGGCCAAGAATCCATACCTACGTGAACGCGACAAGACCTATGTGAACGTGAAGACTAAAAATAGCCTGCAATTGGTGTTGCATTTTCTGCAACATTCCAAGCCAACTTTTTCCGTTTGATCACCCGGAATCACCCCGAGGCCCCCGGGACCTCAACTAAAAGCACCAACCTACCTCAAAACATCATACGAACTTGCTCCAATCATCAAAACACGTCAAACAACACAAGAATCATNCAACACAAAAATCATCAATTCACCACGAATTCAAGCCTAAGTTTATCAAATTCTTCCGAAACTCACATTCGATCAAAAACCCGACCAAACGACGTCCGAACGACCTGAAATTTTGCACACATATCCAAATCACCTAACAAAGCTACAGCAACTCTCGAAATTCCATTCCGACCTCCGGATCAAAATCTCACCTATCAACCGGAATCCGCCAAAATTCAAACTTCGCCAATTCAAGCCTAATTCTACACCGGACCTCCAAATCCAATTTCGATGCACTCCTAAGTCACAAATCATCCCCCGAAGCTAACCGAACCACCAGAACTCACATCCGATCCCTCTAACTATATAGTCAAGTTCCGGTTGACTTTTCCAAAACAAGCTTCCTTTTAAGAGGCTAAGTGCCTCATTTCCAACTAAAATCAATCCAACTCTACCCGATCAACTCAAATACTGATATTAAAACATAAAGCAACACAGGAAAATGGGGCGGTAACTCACGTGACGACGGGCCGGGTCGTCACAGAACCCCGATATTATCCTTCTAACTAGCTGAGATCAAATCTGTTCGTATTCATTAATGACTCCAACGATCTACTCGAATCCAACACACCACTCTGGTGATATGACACCTCAACATAGGCCTAAGACACAACTTGCATAATATACGCACCAATGAAGAACGGTCTGAACATACTCAAATCATGACAAATGATTCAAACGAAAGAGCTATACCTCAAGCTAATCAGTACCATTACAACACAAGGTTGAGACCCCATCTCACATCATAGAGATAGAAAACCTGAACCTACCTCGAAAGGTCATAACTCCACGTAGCCTCGCCAAAATGCACGATCCTATCCAAACACTACTCCGCATGAGATACCTCAAGTCACCATGCTCAAAATAGACAGCCTCGCACAGATTGATGTCTGAAACCAAGTAATCCATCACACCCACGGTGAAGCAAGTAATATACACCATTCAATCCTGAAAGGACACAGCCGACGCGCTATTCGCCGAGCAACACCCAATACGGACCTTCCTCAGAAACCAGGAAGCAAGGCATACAAAGTAACATATGGAAAACTGTTCTCAACATTACACTGTTGCGGTGCGCAACCCAATCCAGATAACATACCCGTGGCGGCGTACCCCCCGATCCACACAAATATCTCACATAGGGAGATGCACATCGAGCCAAATTTGCTCATTATAACAAAATACCGAGATCCTCAATCTCGCCCGGAGACATGCCCGACCATAAGAAACGCATACGAAAAAGTCCCTCAATACCGGAACTAAATCAATGGTAGAAACCTCTGCACTGACATCCGCCACGAAGGCCCGATTAATAAAAGCAATACTTGCCAGCCGTCCGTTGGTCTATGGAATACAAACCACTCTACTAGAACATAATTCTATGCACCTCGCCACGCAACCTGCGGCATTTTCCGACATAACCCATAGCACAGTAGTCTAGAATAACCCAACACTGAGAAATCTAGTCTACACTCCAATATCATGCCCCAAAATCTAATATACCAAGCAAAGAAAGATCCACTCGGGCCTCCAATCCCAATAGCCGCTAGACGGCGCCGAATACACACGATCCACAACCACGACATAAACTGTAGCTGAGAACTCTCAGTCTCCATCTCCATATAGCACACGAATCACCGTACCTGATCCCAAATTCCGCCGTACGAGTACATATTACATCTCAAGTACCCAATCATCCCACGAAAGATATTCAAAAATTCCCTTGCGCCATCAAACAAACTCGAATATCAGCAGTCGATCTAGCAAGAAAATGCCGCAATACTACCGAGGTATCATCGGTCCAATCACATTACCCGTCTTCCGAGATATATATCCTCGTCAAATCACTTTCAATTAGAAGTACCATTTCCTTGATTACCTGAGGCTACCTGTTGCCTAAGAATTTTATGAACTTCTTTTCAGAACTGAACTGTAACTCAGCAAGTCAAGAACTCCCGCTGATCCCATTTGGAAGAAAATCATTACACATCCCATGCTTCGCATACCCATAGAAAATATATTCATCTCCAACCACGGTAAAAATTATCAAGAACTCTCTCTCCCAATTCCATTGCACAAGCTAAACTGGCAGGACTGAATCCTTCTACTCGAACCAAGCTAAGCAAGCTGTCAGAACTCAAGAGTCTTGCTGTACAATACCATTAAAAGCTCATTACCTCGAACACATACTAAGAATTAATCATATCCTTACCACACTGATTGGGTCTACTATCAAGCTATTCTATCTATTTAATTTCTCTTTTCATTCAAAATCCACTTGATATTTCTCCCTCGCTGTAGCATCACAATATTTCAATCTAGGCTTACCACACGGGACTCGCACAAGACCCCACTGTCTAAGACCCATATGCCACTGAATACTCTCTCAAATGTTCCCAGAAACACCATATTCCCAAAATACTCTACTACGAAGAACCTCATGTGAATCTGAATTCGTTACCATTACTTTCCAGATACTAATATATAGAATCCCATAATTAACATAGAATACCACAAGTCTTGACCTTTCCGATGAAGACACGGTCTCTGACCACATACACACCATTGAGACACCTGATCGTTTCATGTAGAATCTTGGACACAATAAAATTATTCTCGAGAATATTCACTCTTATTCAAACTGCAAATTACCTAACTTAACGAACAGAATCACTCGTGCCTAATTAGCACTCTGACACCGCAGAATATGATCTCATTCCAATACAACCAAGCAACTTCCTTCTCTATACAGTGAGCATTTTTTACCAGCAACCAGAACTGATCCGCCCGCATACCTCAAAACGGAACCAACATAGCACATAACCGTGCAGTCAGCTATTCAACAGCAACCTCCCCAACTTGGCTCGAAGCCATATATCAAGACACCCTTAACAATTCATAACATTTTTGTTCTAATGATGCCACAATGAGATTAGACTCAGTCATCTACAAGTTTGTGAAAACACAGATCATCTAGTACTGTAATCCTCTGCAAATCTCGCATTCATCCCACATCAACTGAGTCCATTCTCTTGAGCGACCCGAATTTATCAAATTTCAACACGTACTCTTGAATTACACATGAGATCTTCTAACATACCCACAAGGGTCATACCACTGAAGAACTCTCCGCAGGAGATAACCCACCTACTTCGCCTCAATTCTATATTTCATCACACCTTCCACCATCATGTACGTTACACAATCATTTTAGCCTTCCTGAGTCTAAGCTCAGGTACCTCATGAAATGCACTACACTCCCCAACTAGGAGACACAAAAATATTCTTCACGTGCCCATATTCGGGCTACACATCGAATCATAATAGGAATCAAATACTTAACAGCTCATCCATTATCCAGCAGACTTCTTCGCCACTACCAAGTCACATAGATACATCTCGCAGTACTAACATACTCATCACATTAATATCAAACCGCCATTCCGGCTAATAGGGACAATACCGAACGCATAAGTTCAACACACTTGCTCACACCATCAGCACCTCGGTGCTCAAGCCATAGACAAAGATCCAGCCTCAAGTCCTCTAGACTGGCCCAACATACTCACGAAGATCACACCTCGCCCCTCGATCGGGGAAATCATAAACCATCACGGCACATATACTACTGAGCGCTCAAGTGCGCATACAGATGTGAGGAAGAAATTTCAAGAGTTATATCTCAAGCTGAATCAAGTACACACGATAAGAATTCCAAGAAAGTGAAGTTTCCTAAAGGTTCTACAGCCTCTCGAGAATAAATACAGACGTCTCTGTATCGATCCGCGAGCACTACAAGAAAAAGCCTTATTTAAGACCAACCTTTAGGGACGAGTTAATAATCCCGTCGCAAATAATATATGTATTAGGACGAGATTATATTGCGGTCCTTAATGCTTTATTTTATTACGAAGGTAATAAATTTGGTCCCTAAAAAAAATAGCAACTGGTCCCAAATTATAATTGAGAGGCCTTGAGTGGAGAGAGTGCTGCCAAATCTAATACCAAAATGTTAAAAAAATATTATTTTCTAAAAATTAGGCGCTAAAACAAAAAAGTAAAAGGTTCTAAAAACAAAATTAAAACTCTGTATTCTCAAAACATAGTACCGCATAAAATCCTCTGCCCTAATCTCCGTCACTAGCGTTAGAGTCGGTCTCGCTCGTCTAGTCTGCGAAATCAACTCTTCTGTGCGAAATCGATCAACTCGTCTGTGCGAAATTGATCAACTCATCTGTGCGAAATTGATCAACACGTCTGTGCGAAAATCGATCAACACGTCTGGTCTGCAAAATTGATCAACTCGTCTAGTCTACGAAACTGATTGTTGGGCTGCTATAAATTTTTACTGTTTGCTCAAGTTTGTTGTCAGAAGACATTCTTTCTCTATACATAGTCGTTGCTCTGAGGTACTTCTTTTCCCTTTTTCAGTTAACAGTAGAGTTTTCTTTTTTCTTTTGTGAGTTTATTACAAGCTTTCTTTCTTAATTAAACTATATTTCTAATCACGTTTGCCGGGTATTGTTCGTTTCAATTCAATATGACAGATTTTGGATATTTGATTATAGTATTATGTATCTGCTTTTTGAATTTTCTTCATTATCTCTTTTTTTTCCTGGGGTAGCTCTGTGTATTCATGTGAAAATTTGTTCAAATGCTTCTATGGAAATTTTCATATTATATGCACAAACTGCAACAACACTAACCAGTAATCATATTGAATGGCCGTCTTGGGAAGAAATTGTATTGAAAAGGGAAGAACTTTGATGCTGCCAACGTGTTTGAAGATATGCCTAAAACAACTGAATATTTCTTTTCTAGACTTTTAGCTAGATTTGATGTTTTCTTCTCCTAAAAATTTTGGATGAGCTTTAGTGGTAATAACAGTGAAAATAATTCATGTATAATTAGTTACCAATTCATGAGCGCACAAGAAAATTTGTTCGCTCGAGTTGCCATACTACTTGAGTGTGTTAGTTAGTGGCTTTATCAGCGGAAGTTATTTTGTTGGTCCAATGTGTATATGTTGTGTGAGAACTCTAAGCTTTTGGTATACTGTCAAATCTTATTTGTCTTTTATATTGATATTTATGGTACTTTCGATTTTGGTTCAAGATATTTATCTTGTATATTTGTCTTATGCCTAAGTTTTCATTGTTACACTTGTGAAAGTATAAAATGCCCTGATTCAGTTTGGGCATGTAGTGAGGAAGACTCAACCTCGTGATTCCTATGAGATAGTAAAACAAATGGATGATGATATTGTAGACTTAGGAAATCCTTCACAAAAGAAACGAAAAAGAACCGATAAGGTGATGTATCTATTTATGAATTAGTATATTCATTGTTACATATACTGATGGCATGATTTCTTTCAATACTATATTGTCACACGTTGTCTAACTATTTTTTACTTTTGGCTCTTTGCAGGTTCAATATGAAACCATCAAAGACTGAAAATGAGGTGGAATCAACTATGAAGAGTACAACCAAATATGCGTTCGTCCCACCGGGTGCTATAAGAAAGGGACAAGGACGAGGACGAGGGCTTAGATCTTTGGTTGAGAAAAAGAATATGCCAATTAAGAATTTATTTCCTCAATCTAGTGATCTTGTTAAGCAATACATCCAAACAATTGAAACAAGTAAGATATTTTAAATCTACTATTTTTAATGTGTACAACTAAATTTTAATGTTTAAATATTAGTAATATGATTTCGTTTCGCCAGGTGCTATTGGGAAGGGACGAGGACAAGGGCTTAAAAGCTCTACCATGTCTGCTAGTCAAGGAACGGGAACGATACATAAAAACTCTATCGTTCTTGAGAAAGAGTATATGCAAATTGATATTCCATTGCCTCCATCTACTGATCAAGTTAAGCAATATACCCAAAAAGTTGAAGCAAGTAAGTTTTTCCAAATCTCTGGTATTTTTAATAGCATATATTGCTTAAATTAAATGCCAAACTAAAATGGTTTTTTGGTCTAGGTTCTATAGGGAAGGGACGGGAGCAAACTCCTAGATCTTTGTGCTCATCTTCAGGGATTTCTAAAAGCACAAGATCGAATTTTACCATGTCTTCTAACCAAGAAATGCCAACAATGGATAAAAACTCCTTGGTTCTTGAGAAAGAGCATATGCAAACCAATATTTCATTGCCTCCATCTACTGATCAAGCTATGCAATACTCTCAAGCAACTGAAAAAGGTATGATATTTTGGATCAATATGTTTTTAATTTATAGAACTGAATTTTATTGCTAATTATGCAGTCGTAGGTTCTTCATCTAATCCTGGAAAGGTAAAGAGAGTTTGAGGGAGGAACAAGTACAAAGAAGTTGCATCACTTGAAGTCGGACAAAAGCTGAAAGTAACCTTTTACAATAATCGAACAGTTGGAACAAATAGCAAACTGTTTTCGAGCCACTTATATTAAGGAAGAAAAGCTGAATCACATGTGGGCAGCTATTGAGGTAAGCAAGATATATATACAGTGAAGATGCATATCATTTAGTTGAATACATGTGTTCCTGTTTGTGCCTCTATGTAGGAATCACAACGAGTGAAACGAATCTCTGACCGATACCTCAAGTTGAATATAAGATGATTTAGAATAGATCATATATACCTCAAGCCTTTTAGACCCCCAGATTGGAGAAGTACTCTTATGAGCAACCATCATTCTCTCGACCATTTCTGGTTGCATTTTGTAATACTCCAATGAATAATTTTAAGTATATCATAAGATATAGCAAGCCAATATAAATAAAGCAGAATTGCAGTAGCCATGAGACAAGCTTACCTACTCTTCGCCTTCGTTCTGTTATTAGTGATAATTCCTCTGTCCCAATAACTAAATCCTTTTGACGATTAGCAATTAGTTTAGATAAATTTGCCTGTGTTCTTTTATCCACATATTGCTTCCTATTGTTGCCAATGATAGTATCTGTGAGCCAGACCAAACCATGCAAAAAGGAATAGAAGATACAGTTAAACCTACACCTTATTGCCTAAACTTCAGTCTTAAAATAGAGGGTTTCTCTGTACCTAAAACAACTAATGCAACTATGTAATGAACATTTTGAAGATTACCCAGTTTGATGAAGGTATATGGCTTTGTAATTCTGTCTATAGGGCTCTTATCTAGCTAGACTGCTTGAACGTCGTGCGATAATAGCTCCTTCTGCTGGTGCCTTGTGATGGTGCCTATACAAGATTATGTACTCCTAACAGAGTATCTATGCGTCTTTAGCTCAGATTAGTGGATCATAGATATTTAACTTGATTAATACATATTTTGATCTAATTTGGATGGCGCAATGATCATAAAATAGTTTATGAAAAAGTTCTTACGGAACAAGATTATAAAAAATGCTATAGTTCATGTTCATCATGTTAACCAGACTAGAAAAGTTATTATGTTAAGACTAGTACTAGTAAATTCGTGGATCAGAAGGGCCCTTATAAAAGAACGAGCCAATTGCTGAATCTAATATCGAGAAATTTAGAAAATCACAGGTGACTCAGGTTAGTTTCATGCACCACATATTGCAATTTGGTATGAATATTACAAATATCCAACTTAAATAGCTTGGATTTGACACATTTTCTAAATTTTCCTATGACAACTAGGTACACTCGATTTCCTTCCTAACTCTTTTCCCCGACATTCCTATTCTCAACAACCATATCACTTCAACACGCGATATACATGGACCAATACAATAAAAAGGTCACATAAAAAAAGAACATGGGGTGCCGGATTGCCAGAAACCCCAAGTGAAAACTTTGGCACAAAATTTAATAAGCCTCTGGCGGAGCTCTCCATTTTGACCTGGCACCCAGAAAGTAAACTTCACATCAAAGTCTTTTTGGAGCTGGCTTTCTTTTTAGTCTTGACTCTCTTTGCGGACAGTACGGATGATGCACTCTTGCCTTCAAGATTCTTTGTTAGCTTCACAATGCTTGCCATTCTTTTTCGTGCTGCTGCCCGATGTTCAGGCCTACGGCTCATCGTCTTGCGGTCAAGGGGCCAGTAGGCATATGGCTCAATTTTGTCTTTCCTCTTGACATCACCACCTGCCTTCTTGCTTGCATATTCTATTCCAGTGTAGGCCCATCCTGAATCAGATGTTTTCCTCCATTTCTGAGTTTTCCTTGAGCTCTCAGAAAAGCGACTTCCTGCTTCGCTCCTTACATCGACGTCGCCAGTAGGTGCCTTGACTAGTTTTTGCTTCTTATCTCCCTCGTGAATAACCAAACGGCCTTCAGAGTCTATTTCTGCTTCATCTTCTGACTCAGACTTCCGCTTGAGATTGCCAGATCCTCTAAGAGCTAACCTGGTCTTCTTCTGGTCAAGTAAGTTAAGTGGCTCGTCGTCTAATTGATCATACAGGTCTTCCTACAAACTCTTGGCTGCTTTCCGTGTTTTCTTGGACCTGGAAATAAGTCGTGGTCTTCAGGCATCACCTCTTTTACAGTTCATAACAAACCTTTCTTATATTAGTAAGGAGTTTCATGTGGTCTTCAGGCATCACCTCTTTTACAGCATCCAAACCACAATGCCTTGTGCTGGTGCCTATACAAGATTATGTACTCCTAACAGAGTATCAAAATACGACAGATTCAGTTTAATGTGTTCCTAACACAATATCATGATTATTTACTAAAACTGAATATTTAACTCTAACTCATGTTTTGAATATTGTAGGATAAAATTGAGAGTGTTGACATGAATGATCATCGTGAACATATCTTCGGATGGATGAAAGAGTTATGAAACAAATGGAGAGGACACTTACATGCAAAATATGTGAAGGATAAGCCAATTCAATAGGCTCTTAAGAATATTCCACAGGGAGTAGACAAGAAAGAATGTGAGTGGTTAGTAAAGGAACATTTTTCTTCAGAAAGTTTTCAGGTATGCCTAGTGATTTAATAATTTGGAACTACGATGAAGCTATAAAAAGGCTTAGATCAATAGAATGAATTCAAACTCCACATTCATATTCATGTAATGTTTCACAAATATAGGCGAGAAGCAACAGAAATGCGGCAAAATCGAGCTAAGTTGAGGATGCTTCATCATATTGGTAGCAAGCCTATTCGTGAGATCACTTATCAAAAGGTATTATCATAAAACTTTGATTTTCCTAAGAAAAATATTTACGAGCTATTACGTTTTCCTAAAACTTCGATTTGCCTTTGATGTAAAGGGCGGAAAAGATGGCAGCCCACTAGATTTGGCAACAATTTTCTTTGAGACCTGTAAGAAAACAAATCTTTGAATGAGGAAAACAAATCCTTGAATGAGCGCTTGTCTACCTTAGAAGATGAGATGAAAGAAATGAGGAAAATGAGAGAGTACTTCACTGCTCAACAATCACATGTCCCGCTTGCGACGACATTGTCTGTTTCAACTGAATGACCACTAATTTTGTCTGCTGACCAAGTTAGTCACTATATACCCAACTTTTTAATTTTTATTCAAGATTTGTGTATGATCTTGGCTAATAAACTCATAATTTGGTAATTTATTCCTTCTGATTTTCTGGAACTCAAGATTTTTTGGTTAAGTGTTAAATAGATCATGAGCTGGAAACATCTCTGAAGTTGGCTGTGTGCCATTTTTTGAAGTCAAAGGGCAGTAAATTTGAGTAAATTTGTCACTTTAGTTTGTTATTCTAGCTGGTTGCTCTTTCTGTATGAGTCTGAGCGCTCTATCTCTTTTTGCATTATTGAAGTTAAAAGAATTCCTGTGTCTAGTGCTTTAACTCGAGAAGTATGAGCCACATCTGATTGATTACAAGTAGAAATTGATTACTTATAGAAGAAAATTCTACCATCGTTTTTTCTTCACTTCTTGTTTTTGTGTTTTCTAAAAAGTTTCAAGTATTGATCTACCATGGCATTACTAATACTACTACAGAAAAAATGTACTCTACGCTTTTCTACAACCTACTTTATTCATACACTTTGCTTAACTTGACGACTAAGCATTTATATATTGCTAATACAACACACTTGTCCGATGTTTCTAGAGCTCCTCACTACATTTCCCTTTCATGTCCTTAGCTGACACTTATAGGTTGTTGGGGATCGTAATGATGCTGTATTTGGTGGCCTAGTTGATGCACCTTTAAGGGCAACTATATCAGCCAAACTAGTTGATAAAAATTGAAATAACTAGGACAATAGCTTTCCTAACAGTAGCAGATTCTAAAGCATTACAAGCAAAAATCCCTGTTGCATTCAATGGAACAGTTGGTTCACATTTGAATCCCTCCCAGCTGCAGTAACGACCTGCTTTTTATGATCTGCAGAAGCCCTTTTAACATGGCTGTTTCCTAACAGTAACAGATTTTAAAGTTCAACTACTGCTTGGTTTAATATGGCTGTTTGTGGACCAGCAATGGAGTGACTGGTACAGTCTCTGGTAGATGTCTGTTTGTGGACCAGCAATGGCTGTTTATCGCTAGCGTCTCTGGTAGATGTCTACCAAATACAGCAATTTCCTAAATTAGATTCTTTGAAGTTTGAAATGACTGTAATGATGAAACAGTAGTATTTTGTCATTCACTGAATTTTCACCACCAGTATGCTTGAATTGAACCGAACTTCCCATGCTCTTGGTAAAGCTAGAAATTAGCCTAGTGATATTATCTGTTCATAATAGTTGGTATCTTGAATGGTAAATTTCGAATTATCGTACTGGAATTTATCAAACCAAAGTAAGATTAACCATTCCAAAGCTTTTCTAATTATTTTTTCTTATATTCTTGTAGCCTTGTTGATATTGCTGGATAACACCTCATGAATTTAGACTATTTCTGGGGTAAGCGATTTAACTATTGCTCATTTTAAATTATAAATGTTATTTTACTAATAGTTGTTTATCATTTTTTTTTCAATATTTTGTACTTACAGGTTTTGAAGATTGAATCTACAAGTCAAGATGCAAGCTTAGAAGATGCACAAGCTCATTATTATTTTGCTAAAAATGTTATGCGAAACTTGATATCATAGTCTAGCTTAGGATGATAGCTAAGTTTATTTTGTTGAGGTGTTGAGAAAACATAGAAAGTAACACCATCATGGGATTTGACCTTGATATCTTATCTTTTTATATCTAGATTTTTCGATAGCAATTTGATATTTATTGATAGAAATTACTTTTTCTTGCATTGAGCTTTTAGGAATACTAATGGTTATTAATAGACCATGAGTATTTCGCTGAATTACAAAATTATTTTAAATAGGGACGTCGTCTCTAAAAATAATCTAGGACCAGTAAAAGGTTGGTCGCGAAAATGGTTTAACGACCAGATATTTTGTCGGTCTCTAATAGATTATTTAGGACCAGTTGGCGTTAGTCGCTAAAAAGATTTAACGAAGGGAATATATATATTTTTCATCGTCTATTAGGGACGATAAATGTAATTTCTAAATGTTATTTATGACCAGGTTTTCAGTCCGTCCCTAAAAGGCCATTTAGAACCAGATACAGTTGGTCTTTAAAACGATTTCACAATGGGAATAAAAAAATTTCATCGACTTCTAGGGACGAGAAATGTGGTCTCTAAAAGTATTTAAAGACCAGTTTTTTTGCCCGTCTCGAAAGTGATTTAACGACCAGCTATTAAGACCCGTCGTTATTGACATTTAGCGACGGAGGCTATTACGACGGGTTGCGACCAGCCTTTTCCCTTCGTTATTTACCCTTTTAGGACCGGATTTTTAATTTTAGGGACCAGATTTCCCTTCCTTAAAGGCCATTTTTCTTGTAGTGTAGACTCTACTAAACCTGCTCATGACTCGTGAGACCTAGTAACCTAGGCTCTGATACCAACTTGTCATGACCCAAATTCGAAATCCGGTCGTAATGGCGCCTCTCGTGAAGACAAGACCAGCCAACAGATTAACAATACTTCTTTTAACAATTTCTTAGCAAGAATGAGTCAAAAATAATAGATAACATTATCATAAATGCGGAAGAAAATGGTATAACAGGGAACCATCCCAGCTCAGCCCGAAATCGGGGTGTCACAAGTCACGAGCATCTAAAGAAGCTTGAACACAACTACACGGCTAATAATATACAATAATAAATTCTGGAATTTTGAAGACAACGTCCAGTGCCGCAAAAGCTGGTGGTCACCTTGCTCAGCTGCAATAGTAGTACCTTCAATCAGCTAATAACCCGCCACCGGGTGAACAATACCTGCAATTGCACGCGAAGTGCAGGGAGTAAAGTGAGTACTCCAACGCAGTGAGTAATAAAAGTAAATAATAACTGAGCGATAAGAAATCACGTATAACAGATCATCATGCTGTATAGAAGCAGTGAAAAACCCTTAAATTGAGAAAATCAGTGAAAACTGTGAAACCCTTCAGAGTATCTTGGCTTAGTTTTAAACCTCTTTTCACGATAATCCTTTCAATAGTTGCGAAAATAATTTTTAACAATTAGTGACACTATGCACAGAGACCCGCCCCTCGGGCAATATTCTTGTTCCCGGTCAGCAACTGTTACCTGACCAAACGCATCATACAGTGTCACTGTTACCACTGTCTAAGATTTATCCTCTTTAAGAGAGATCAAACAATACCAGAATAGCAAACAGATATCTCAAGAAATAACACGAACAACGAATAGTGAACAAATGCATGAATGCAATGCAATGCAAATAATGGTACATTCCAGTACCCGCTGCGGCATGCAGCCCACTCCATTTATTTATCTTCGACGACGCTCACTGGGGGTGTGTACAGACTCCAGAGGGGCTCCTACAGCCCAAGAGCAATATCATCCATATCGTGGCGTCAAACAGGCTCTCGGTCTCAATATCAATATATCATCGCTGCAGCGTGCAACTCGAGCCATCCATATATTCAAAAATTACTATAACACTTCTGCGGCGTGCAGCCCGATCCATGCTCAGTCCATAAATGCACATAAGCCACTTGGGCAATAGTAACATGATAGTCCTCAGCTCAAAACGTCAATAAAATATTGTTTAAGTTTTCAAATCTTAGAAAAATGGCTGAGTATGCAAAATAGTATTCAAAACCTTGGACCGAGATCAAATAATATGCAAGTAATGCAAAAATAGTGATATCAATCCCCGAAGGATTCACATAGTTGGCACGAAGCCACAAACATGGAAATCAACCCAAATTATGATGATAACAAATAATTTCAGTCAAATACGCGACAAAAATCAACAACCGGGACGGACCAAGTCACAGTCCCCCAACGGTGCTCTATCCCACGCTCATATCCGGCGTGCAAGTCACCTCAATATAGCACTATGTGCAAATCCAGGGTTTCAAACCCTCAGGATATCATTTACAAGTATTACTCACCTCGAACCGATGAAATTCCTCACTCGCGACGGCTTTGCCCCTCAAATTGGCCTCCACGCGTGTCGAATATAACCTAAATCAGAGCGAATACATTACAATATACCAAGGGAACAATACCCAATCGAAAACAATCGAAATATAGCAAAAATCCCGAAACTAACAAAACCCGAGCCCTGGGCCCGCTTCTCAAAAAATTACAAAACTCACATTACCGGATTCCTCGTCTCGCCACGAGTGCATACATACCAATAACTCCCAAATTCGAGCTCAAACAGCCTATCAAATCCCAATTTGAAACATCAAAACTCAAGCCCTAGTTTTACCCATTTTTAATGAATTTCAACCAATTTCCATGTTACATCTAACGTAATCTCGTGTATTTAGGCCAAGGAACTTACCTCTAATCATTCTCCCTTGAATCCCTCTTCAAAATCGCCTCAAAGCTCTCAAAGCTCTCTCAAAAATGGCGAAAATAACATAAGCATCGCGGAACAAATGAATATAAAACCCTTCTGACTCCAGGGGTTTCCGCTTCTGCAGTCCCCACACCCGCTTCTGCGATACCGCTTATGCGGTCATTTTTTTCTGCTCCTACAAAATTTCACTTAAAGTCCAAAGCCGCTTCTGCGATTCAATTCCCGCTTTTGCGGAACTTCACCTCCAGGACAAAATCGCTTATGCGATCGCCTGTCCGCTTCTGTGGAACTACCCTACTAGGCCATAAGAATCTTTTGCGACCCTCCTCACGCTTCTGTGGAATCGCTTCTCCGGTCCATTTCCGCAGAAGTGAAAATACCAGGCACCAGCTGCAACCTGCAATTCCTCAACTCAAATTTCACCCTGATAGCCATCCGAAATTACCCCGAGGCCCCCGGGACCTCAACCAAAAGCACCAACATAACCCATAACATCATTCAAACTTGTTCCAATCCTCAAAACACATTAAACAATGCTAAAACCGTTAATTCACATCGGATTCAAGCCTAAGTTCTTTAAAAACTTCAGAAACACGCATTCGATCAAAAACCAGAACAAACGACGTCTGAATGTCCTGAAATTTTGCACACACATCAAAAATCACATATCGAAGCTACAAAAACTCTCGAAATTCCATTCCGACTCTCGGATCAAAATCTCACCTATCAACCGAAATTCGCCAAAATACTAACTTCGCCAATTCAAGCCCAATTCTACACCGGGACTCCAAAATCAATTCCGATCACGCTCCTAAGTCACAAATCATCCTCCGAAGCTAACTGAATCATCAGAAATCATATCCGAACCTTCTAACTCATAAGTCAACATCCGGTTGACTTTTTCCAACTTAAGCGTTCCTTAAAGAGACTAAGTGTTTTGTTTCTTATCAAAACCAATCCAAATCAATTCTAACACATCACCTACCGATAACAAAATATGAAGAAGCATGAAATGGGGAAAATGGAGCAAAAACACATGAGACAGCAGGCCGGATCATTACAAAAATCCATTTAGAACCTAATATTTTGTTACCTGGAGGAAGGTCAACCAATTCCCATGAATGGTTGCTCAATATGGATTATATTTCACTATTGACAGCTTCTTTTCAATATTGTGCCTCTGAGGAAGACATTGCTTCCTTGAAGGTACGAGGCTCATTTTCTAGCAAGAAAGTCAGAAAATCTGGACCGAATGAAGTAGATGTCCGTTGACGTTTACTTCTTCTCAGATTTTCCTCATTAGGCATACCATCTGTTATTTCCTCCCGAGGTCGTTTTGACTTTTGGTAGGTCACTTCACTTTCCTTTTTATACAGATAAATAGTTTCAAAGAATTCAGCATTATCTGATTCTATTATCGTATTAACGTGAATCTCAGGATTTTCTGACTTATGAACCAGAAAACGATATGCCTTGCTATTGGTTAGATATCTAATAAATACACAATCAACTGTTTTTAGACCTATCTTAACCCTTTTAGGTTTAGGAACTTGTACCTTAGCTAAACATCCCCACACTTTGAAGTATTTCAACCTGGGTTTCCTTCCTTTCCATTTTTTATAGGGAATGGACTGTGTTTTACTATTAGGCACACGGTTGATTATTCAGTTAGCTGTAAGTATAGCTTCCCCCCACAAGTTCTGTGGTAAACCAGAACTTATCAATAATGCATTCATCATCTCTTTCAACGTTCGATTCTTTCTCTCCGCAATTCCATTAGATTGTGGAGAGTAAGGGATAGTTGTTTGGAAATACTTCTAAATTTATCATTCTTTTTGCAATGTTTTGAAGTTTACGTGACCTAAACGTGAATGCCATAAAGTGTTTGACTCAAGTAAGTAAGAAGAAGCATTCTCTTTATTGATAGGAACTGCTATAACATTTAGCTTAAAAAGGCCCTCATCCAGGTAACCTTTTCCTACATATACATCATTCTTACTTAGTACAACACTATTTGAAACAAAAATACATTTGAATCCATTCTTGACAAGAAGTAAGGTAGACACAAGATTCTTGCGAATTTCTGGAACATGGAGAACTTGGTTTAGAGTCACTATTTTTCCCGACGTCATCTTCAACATAATCTTGCCAACTCCTTCAATTTTGGATGTAGATGAATTTCACATGAAAATTGACTCGTCGGATCCTGCGAGGGCATAAGAAGAAAAAAACTCCTTCTTAGTACAAACATGGCAGGTGGCTCCAGAATCTATCAACCATTCTTTAGGATTTCCTACCAAGTTACTTTCAGACAACATGGCACACAAGTCCTCCATTTCGTCAGCATTTTCAACCATGTTAGCTTGATTCTTCTTCTTCTTATCATTCTTTGGCGCACGACAATCCACGGCCTTATGCCCAGATTTTCCACAGTTGTGGCAAGTACCCTTGAACTTCTTCTTGCTTGGGTAGTTCTTTGGTCTAGAAGCCTTCTTTCTCTTCTTGTTTTGTGGCGCCTCCTCAACAGTGTTAGCCCTTATTATTGTTGAGTTCCCACGTGACTTCTTTTCAGCATTTTTGTTGTCTTCTTCTATCCTCAAACGCACAATCAAGTCTTCAAGTATCATCTCCTTCCGCTTGTGTTTTAGATAGTTCTTAAAATCTTTTCACAACAGAGGTAATTTTTCAATGAAAGCGGTGACTTGAAAGGACTCATTTATGACCATAACTTCAATACCAAATTCATAATTATTAACAAGATAAATCTTATCAGTAAAATTATTGATTCGGGTCATACCTTCAGTAAGGAGGTCATGCACAATGACTTATAATTCTTGGATTTGAGTTATGACCGACCTAGTGTCAATCATCTTGAAATCCAAAAACCTAGCAGCCACGAACTTCTTAAGTCTGGCATCCTCAGTCTTGTACTTCTTCTCAAGCGCATTCCATAATGCTTTTGAAGTTTTCATGACGCTATAGACATTTTACAAGTCATCTTCCAAACAACTCAAAATGTAGTTTTTGCACAAGAAATCAGAATGTTTCCATGCTTCAGTTAAAACAAGTCGTTCATCATACGGAGTACTTTCTGCCAAGACCGGAGGATCTTCCTTGATGAAACGTTGCAAACTCAACATAGTAAGATAGAAGAGCATCTTCATTTGCCAACGTTTGAAGTCAAAAAAGGAAAACTTTTCGGGTTTTTCTGCTGGTGCCATAGCATGAGCAGGAGTAGAACGGCTTGACGAGGCAGCAGCACTCGTAACACTAGCACCCGTCCCCGTAATATTTCCATTAGTTTGGTTTTCATTCGTCGTGTTTCTATAGAGTTGGAAACAAAACAGAACTTTGTTAAATCAGTGAAGGTTTGATATCTTCAAACTAAATACAAAACCAAACAGACAACACGTAACAATGGTGAAGTTTTTATATACTTCAAACCCGTACGTCTATTATTCCGGTAAAGTTTTTATATACTTTAAACCGGACAGAACAATTATTAGAGTAAAAAGCACAAAAGCTTTAGTCTCCAAACCAGTATACAAAATATAGATAACAGCTTATAATATATATTTCAACACAGAAACTTTAGTATATATTTAAAATTCCTTAAGCTTGTCATCGCTACTGTGTTAAAACACAAAATCAAAAAACTGTTAGAAGAATAAAAGAAACTAGAAAAACAATAGAGCTTAAAAAATATTCCGAGTCCACAATTTGCTTGTGCGTGCTTAAGAAATTTTAACCCCCTCACACGTTGCCAAGGTAATGGATTAAATCCTTCCAGGATAAAATGGAATAAACCTTCCTGCAACAGCGGTAATACAAACTGCAGGATACCAACAAACTTAAAGAACGGAGCAAAATCACACTTACGAATTCGAGAGAAAGAGACTGTGAATTAGAATGCAGTATTTTCAGAAAGAAGGAAGTTCTGTAATGTTTTTGGTGTGTTAAAAACAAAGTCATGCCTCTGAATTCATAGGCAATTATTGGAAGAGGTGTGATGTATGTTCTGGAAAAGGTGACTGTTCAGAAATTTCGCCGCCTGCCGCGGTCATACCGCAATTACGCCAGGACCGCGGCCAAAGTGGCCCTCTGAACCTGTAGAAGGGTTCTGGCGCGGTCCTACCGTGGTTACGCCAGGACTGCGGCCAGACTATATTTCTGAATCTTCAGCAGTGATCTGGCATGTAATTAATTATTAAATAATTAATTAAATAAATTTTGTCCAAAAAATAATCTTATCGATCATTTGACAAATCCAAATCCAAAGCCGAGCGAGCAAGCGACAGCTGCGAGAGGATGTATTCTCTTCAACTCCTTTTAAGAGCTTTAAGAGTGATTCCATATATATACACACAAATGTCGTTGTCCCTCACCAATGAGGGACAAAGTGCATGACAAAAGCTCACTTCTTCAAATTTTTATTTTTCCCTCCATTTCCAATTCACGCTTTTATACTTTAAAGCCATTCCAACAGTTTGGGCTTGTGAGCAATTCTTGCAGATATAGCCCCCCTCCCCGATCGATAGCTCCGTTAAAATATCATGGTATAGCCAGTTTTCACACTGGTCAATGAAAAATAGCCAGCGTTTACCAAGTCAATGAAAAATAGCCACTATTTTGCTGCAATAGGGATCGGTCCAGTATAATATACGGGAGTTCTGGTGCATTTGTGTACGAACTCCAGCATATTATGCTGGACCGGTATACTTTGCTAACTCCTGTAAAATTTGCGGGAGACTGGAGCACCAGTGCTCCAGACTCCAGTATATTATACTGGACAATTATACTTGAAAAGGTATAAAATTCCTGTAAAATTATGCTAGAACTCCCGCAAAATTTGCGGGAGTTCCAGCATAGTTATCCTAGAACTCCCATAAAATTTACGGGAGTTCAAGCATACTTATGCTGGAACTCCCGTAAAATTTGCGAGCGTATTTTTTCGGATTTTGAACAGTGTTTTCGCTCAGATTTAAAGTGGATAAATTTCGATGACTTTTGAAACTTGACTATTTTTCAACGACCAGTTGTAAATCTGACTATTTTTGAATTTATCCCGATAGCTCCCGATGCACCACTCCCGCTGTTTCTACCACGTGCTAGGAGATGGGTATATAGGTGCCCACGACTAAAAACTTGAAACCATATCTTCCTGTTCAATGTTTGGTACCTTTTTAGCTTTTCCACTAGCTCTTTTTGTAAGTAATCCTGTAGATTCGGTGCACTAAACCAAATCCTTGCTTTAGCTTTTTACCTAGTCCCATGTTGGCTGTTGGATCAAATGTTTAATTGCCTGTTTCTACTTTGATTTAAAGGACAAATAAATTAGCTGATTGCACATATGGATGTCAACTCTTTTACCTTCGCTTTCACTATTCACGATCCATATCAGTAAAAAAGCTTTTTCTTTTTTTAAAACTCACTTTGCTCCTATAAATTACCACAAAAGAAGAGACCTAATTTGCATCGTCCAGCAGGATAATTAAATCTAGTGTCCCAAACTTTCTATTCTTCCCTCTTTAGACTTCAGGGTCTCGTACTCATTTTTCTATTTAATATTTGCTGGTGCCTCCTAATCTCTAGCTAATCACAAATATATATCCTTGTAGATTTGGAGACAATTCTTTTTCTCCAATTCGGATTTAGATTGACTAGCGGGCCCCACTTGTTGTATGTTGTATGATGATCACAAGGCACCAGATCAATTTGGAACTAAGTTTAAGCTTATGTATATTCTTGTGGCTTGTAATTAAAGCAAGATAATCTTTGTGATATATGAGTACTTGATAAAATTAAGTACGGAGTATTATTTTTAAAGATAAAATGGTGCTAAATAGAAGGCTCGAGCTCGAAGGTGTAGAACTGACATGGGTTTTTTTCTGTCCACCAACTTCAATGATATCCTTATATTTGTACGTTGCTTCCCTTTTTGTTTAGCTCTTAGTTTTTACTGATTAAGATAGAAAGTATGAATAGGACTAAGCTTAAGATAAGGTGATACTTAGTGCTTTTGTTAATGCTTTAGTTGCTACTCTTTCTCTTTGTTGCTCATAAAGTACTAGCTATAATTACTTTAGCCCATCGAAATTGATCGATTTCTTATAAGGCAGAATAGTCTAATAAACACTTCTATTTGTCCCGCTTTGTTATTTCCGTCCCGATACTCTACGAAGTTTTATCTGGACACTCGTAGCTTTTAAAATACATTATTTTAAACCTTTCAGACCGTTGACCAAGCATATGTGGCATATGCATTGATGAGCTGGATAAAATGGGTGATTGCACACTCTAACAAGCGAGTAACTTTGATGATTTCAATTAAAAAATAACAAAAAATTAAAAAAAAAATATTCTTACACAAAAATTCTGGTTGTAACTTTACTAAGGTTCCTAGTACAAAAGAGAAAGTTTTAAGACTCCATTAAGGGAGCTTGAAGCTTGAGTTTAAATTTTCGGGTTTATGAAATTGGATTAGGGTTCAATTGGGTGTCTTTACAAAGAATCGGGGATACCTTCGAGAGTTAATATCTTGAATTTGAGGCTATTTGGAGAAGAATTAGTCTGGTTTTGAGCGAGATTTCAGTTGTAATACAAAACTTTACTTTTTTTAATTTGGATATTTGGTTTCGAAGTCTGCTATTTTCGAAACTTTATTGCACAAGTAGCAAAGTAGCATTTCTTTAGCAACAGAAAGAGTGAAAGAAACCAATGGAAGCAACAATAGAGAGGAATGAACAAATGGAAAAGAAAGAAGACGATGATCCCATGGCTAAAGCCAAAGAAATCATTAGAGAAGCCATTATTATAGATGGTGAAAATTTAAAAACACTACTGATAAGATGCAGAAGAAAGAGGGCGCTGAACAACTTGACGATATTTTAGTTTTTTCAAGAACTGTTCGGAGCTGTTTTTCCGTTTTGGGGCTCTTCGCCGGCGTCGACGACAGGAAATTGAAAGGGATTCTTTACGTCCGCTAAGTCTTGAAAGGATTAAAGCTTGGATTTTATTTTTATTTTTTGATTTTGATTATTTTTAATCTACCATGTGACATGACATGCGTTTAAATATTGTTATTTTTTGACGTGGTAGCCAATGTGGATGAGATTGTATTACTGATAATAGGTGAATTTGACTATAATCACGCCCTAAATAATCACATTTTTATGTTGTTTTGATGATA
>MU756065.1:5531-30355 GCA_026770625.1 Nicotiana glauca | reverse complement strand
TAATTACACTAATGGGATTTCTAAAGGTAATCAGGTAGGATTCTTAACGTGTAGTATATATTATGTCCTAAAACTGATAGGATTACAAGGCTAATATGTAGGATTCCGATTATGTCCTTTTATTGTGAGTTATTATGCTGTAGATGATTGTTTTATTATTATATATAAAAAATTTCTCCTTAATTAAATTTTATTATTCTTTCAAATAAATAAATATTTAAACCATCACGTGCCGTTATAAAAGTGAGAACACCAAAAATTAAAAGTTAAATTAACGAAAGAACCTTCTAAATAATTGAAATGTACCTTATTTAATTATTTAATAATATTTAAATATATGAATGTGAATTTTGGACATTTATGAAAAGTCCTGTTAAGGAGCATCTTGGACTTTTCATAAACAAAGTGTACTCACATTGTGTAGTATAAATTTCATTCTTTATATATGAATTTCAGTAGTAACCAACATTGGAAAAATATCGTTTTAAAAAATAAAAAGAATAAAATCTAATTTCTAAAGGTAATCATGTAGGAATAGGATTCTAACATCTAGTATTTTGTCCTAAAATTAATAGGATTACAAGGCTAATGTCTAGAATTCCGATTATGTCCTTTTATTGTGAGTTATTATACTTAATATTAAAAGGTTATTTTTGTAATCCAACATTTTATTTATGCTTTTATAATAATATAGACTAGTTTCTACGTTCGTACGTTGCACGAGATTCTTAAGTCAATTATTTATGAAAGAATTTGAAATTAATTTTTTGAGATACAAAACGAAAGCATCATCTTTCATGCAAATGGTGTGTGAAAGATATATTAATCTCTCAATAGAATTTTTGTATTTTGTTTACACAATCTAGGGCAGGAGGGGGATAATGACCATGTGGAAGAATTTTTTCTCCATAATACTAAGTTGGGCAGAAATTAGTGTCTTACACCAATGCACATTGGTGTGGAGGTTCATCGAAATAAGATTTTCCTAGTACTTACCATGTAAAAGGTATAAAAGAACCAAAATCCTAGGGATAAAAATTATTTTTTGAATACAACACCAAAACACATTCCCTAACAAAACGTGTCAATTGTCAAGCAGATATGAAACTTTTTAAGAAGCAATTGACTGAAAAAGATAATTAATACGTTCCTAAAATTCCTAAAAGAAATCATAGAATCCTAGACTTATTTAATTAGAATTCTATTATTAGTTGGCTTACTTTTCAATTTACGTACTTATGAAACTTTGGGAATATTTTTTAACTTTTTTTTTAATTTACCTAGAATTATAGAAATATTTCTTTTTAACTCCTTATACAATTTAATAATTGTCTCTAAATTTCATAATGAATATATCTTCTCTTATATAAAAGTACATAAAATATAAAAATACTTTATATAATGTTAAATCTTAATAGATTTAAAGTTCTATATATTTGAACTTCCGACATAGTTCAAATAAGTAAATATTTAATAACAAAAATTTAGTTGATTTAAAAGTTCTAAATATTAAAAAAATAATTAAATCATAATTTTTTCCAATATAAAATCTCTATTGGCAAGGTCAAATATTCTAGAAACATAAAAATCAAAAAGTTCATACTTGACTTTAAATTCTTAAATGTCACACCCCGACCCCGGTCGTGATGGCGCCCAACACAATGCTAGGCAAGCCCGACCAATTCAACACTCTCAATCCCTTTCTTTAAAATTCAATACCGATTAACAGAATTAAATTACCAAACTAATATGAATAGAAGTCTGAAATAGAAGATTAAAAGCGAAAACCACAATAACAATAATTTCTACAATGGCCCACCGATCCGGTGTCACAAGTCAAGAGCCTCTATTACATGAGTTCAACAGTCTTATACATGAACAATTTAAAATGCGAAAAAGGTAAAGAAAGATAAAGGGAGAAATCGGGTCTGCGGATGCCATGCAACTACCTCGATAACTCTGGTGGAATCTGAACTGCAGGATAGCTCGCACTACACCTCAGGAACACCTGGATCTGCACACACGATGCAGGGAGTAATTTGAGTACTCCGACCCAGTGAGTAATAATAATAAATAATGACTGACAGCATGAAATCGCGTAAAGGCACTAAGCAGTTCTATATCAAAGCAGTAAAGCCATTCAAACAGTAGATAATGAAGAAGTCAGGTGAAATTCCTTAAAACCAGGTAGAACAGGTAACCTAACCAGTATTAATCCAGTTTAAAATCCACTCCTCGAGCATATTGTTCATTTATTTATTACTTTTCCTCAGTACTCACTCATATACTATTCACAATAACCGAAATCATAAATATACCGCTGCGGCGTGCAGCCCGATCCGTATATCGTTGTGGCGTACAACCCGATCCATAACAATAGTCGACTGCGCTCACTGGAGGTGTGCAGACTCCGAAGGGGCTCCTACAGCCCAAGCGCTATATTGGTACGGTGCGCAGCCCGATCTATATATATATAAATATACATTTGCTGCAGCGTGCAGCCCGGTCCATATAAATATATTGCTGCGGCGTGCAGCCCGATCCATAACATATAAAACATCCTCACTATTGAGTTCTCAATCCCTCTCAATCAATATAAGCACAACCTCTCGGGCATACTAATATAAGATAGAGATCTCAGCCCACATATTACTTTCATTTAGGATTAGCGTTTCAACAACCAGTTCATATTGTGCTAAACAGTTAGAAACATGACTGAAGGTATGATTTTTAACAAGTAAAGTGAGGATAATCAGTAAAAATACCCCTAAGGGTTCTACAGGTCGGCACAAGGCCCCAAACATGGCAACTAGTCCAGATCATAATGATAATAATTAAATCTCAGTCAAAATACGGTAAAAATCACCAATCGGAATAGACCAAGTCACAATCCCTAATAGTAAAGGACCCCACGCTCTTCACACAACGTGTGTCTCACCTCAACATAGCACTACGTTATGCAAATCCGGGGTTTCAAACCCTCAGGACATCATTTATAATTATTACTCACCTCAAGTCAGCCAAACTCTAGCTCGCTATGCCCTTGCCTCTCAAATCGACCTCCTCGCGCGTCGAATCTAATCAAAAGCACAATGAATACGTCACAATATGCTAAGGAAATAATATCCAATTGAAAATAATCAAAAAATATCAAGAATCTCGAAATTAGCAAAAACCCGAGCCCCGGGACCACCTTTCGAAATTCAGAAATTTTCACATTATTAGACTCCTTATCTCCCCCACGAGTTTATACATATCAAAAACACAAGAATCGGAGTTCAATTGACTCTTCAAATCCTCAATTTTTGCTCTCTTAAGTTCAAGCCCTAAACCACCATTTTTGTCCATTAATTCCTTAAATTTCCAGTCCTAATTCATGAAATAGCACCATAGAATCGTGTTTTGGGTCCAAAAATTCTTACCTTATTGAAGCTCCTTGAAATCCCTCTTTAAATTTGCCCACAATCCTCCAAGTCTGAGTTAAAAATGAACAAACCCTTCAAAATTCGCGAAGAAGAAGCATATATACATCTGCCCAGTCGAAACCACACCTACGATCTCAAAATTCGCTTCTGCGGTCACACCCTCCGCATCTGCGGAAATTCACTTAAAGCCCAATCCCGCATCTGCGGTCAACTTGTCGTATCTGCGACTTCGCCGATGCGGTCCCCACTTCGCATCTGCAATTCCTGACATACCTTCATAAGACCGCACCTGCGCCCTTCTCTTTCGTATCTGCGAGACCGCACCTGCTGTTCCCAAACCGCAGGTGCGAAAATACCTGGAGCAACAGAAAAACCTGCAACACACAAGGCTCAAAACTCCCCGTTAGCCATCCGAAATCATCCCGAGGCCCCCGGGACCTCAACCAAAAGCACCAACGCATCCTAAAACATCATTCAAACTTGCTCCAATCATCAAAATACCTCAAACAACTCCAAAACCATCGAATTCAAGTGTAAGTTCTTCTAAAACTTCCAAAACACGCATTTGATAAAAAACCTAACCAAATCACCTCCAAATGACCTAAAATTTTACACACACATCCCAAATAACATAACGAAGCTACAGAAACTCTCGGAATTTCATTCCGACCCTCGGATCAAAATCTCACCTATCAACCAGAAATTGCTAAAATACTAGCTTTGCCAATTCAAGCCTAATTCTACTCCGGACCTCCAAAACCACTTCCGATCACACTCCTAAGTCACAAATCATCTCCCGAAGCTAACTGAATCATTGGAATTCGCATCTGAGCCCTCTAACTCATAAGTCCACATCCAGTTGCCTTTTCCAACTCAATCCTTCTTAAAAGAGACTACGTGTCTCATTTCCTACTATAATCACTCCAAACCAACTCGATCACACAAGACACTGATAATGAATCATAGAGAAGCAGAAAAATGGGGAAAACATAGCGGTAACTCATGAGACGACGGGTCGGGCCGTCACATCCTCCCCAACTTAAACAAATTCTTTTCCTCGAGCGAGTCAAGAAACATACCTGAAGCCTCAAATAGGTGAGGGTATCTGCTCTGCATCTCTCGCTCGGTCTCCCAGGTAGCCTCCTCCACGGGATAACCTCTCCACTGCACCTTCACCGAAGCAACATCCTTTGACCTCAACTTCCGAACTTGACAATCCAAAATGGATGTTGGCTCTACATCATAAGTCAAATCACTCTCCAACTGAACCGTACTGAAATCTAAAACATGGGACGTGTCTCCAATATACTTCCGGAGCATAGAAACATGAAAAACTGGATGCACGCTCGACAATCTAGGTGGCAAGGCAAGCTCATAAGCCACCTCTCCAATCCTCCGGAGTACCTCAAAAGGCCCAATGAACCGCATACTCAATTTCCCTTTCTTTTCGAATCTCATAACACCCTTTGTGGGTGAAACCTTCAACAGGACCTTCTCACCAACCATGTAGGATACATCTCAAACCTTACTGTCCGCATAACTCTTCTGTCTCGACTGTGCTGTACGGAGTCTCTCTTAAATCACCTTCACCTTCTCTAACGCATCCTGGACCAAATCTGTCCCCAATAGCCTAGCCTCACCGGGCTCGAACTGACTAACTGGAGATCTACACCGCCTCCCATATAAAGCCTCATATGGAGCCATCTGAATGCTCGACTGGTAGCTGTTGTTGTAGGCAAACTCTGCAAGTGGTATAAACCGATCCCATGACCCTCCGAAGTCAATAACATAGGCGCGTAGCATATCCTCTAATATCTAAATGGTGCTCTCGGACTGCCCGTTCGTCTGAGGGTGAAAGGTTGTGCTCAACTGTACCTGAGTACCCAACTCTCATTGAACATTCTGCCAAAACTGCAAAGTAAACTGAGTGCCCCGATCTGATATAATGGAAACTGGGACACCATGCAACCGAACAACCTCCCGAATATAAATATCTGCCAGCCGCTCTGAAGAATAAGTAGTATAAACATGAATGAAGTGCACGGACTTGGTCAGCCTGTCTACAATCACCCAAATAACATCGAATTTCTTCAAAGTTTGTGGGAGTCCGGTAACAAAATCCATAGTGATCCTCTCCCACTTCCACTCGGGAATAACCATCTGCTGATGCAAGCCACCCGGTCTCTGATGTTCATATTTCACCTGCTGACAATTGAGACACCAAGCTACAAACTCCACAATATTTTTCTTCATCCTCCGCCACCAATAGTGCTGTCTAAGATCCTAATACATCTTCGGGCCACCCGGATGAATGGAATACCGCAAGCTATGGGCCTCCTCCAATATCAACTCCCGAAGCCCATCCACATTGGGCACGCAAATTCGGCCCTGCATCCTCAACATACCATCATCACCAATGGTCACGTCTCTGGCATCATCATGCCAAACCATATCCTTAAGGACAAGCAAATGCAGATCATCATATTGGCGCTCTCTGATGTGGTCATATAAAGAAGACCGAGAAACCACACAAGCCAACACCCGACTGGGCTATGAAATATCTAATCTCACAAACCAATTGGTCAAGTCCTGAACATCAACTGCAAATGGCTCTCCTCAATTGGAATGTACGCCAAGCTCCCCATCTCACTGCCTTTCGGCTCAAAGCATCAGCCACTACATTGGCTTACCCCGGATGATACAGAATAGTAATATCATAATCCTTCAGTAACTCTAGCCACCGCCGCTGCCTCAAATTATGATCCTTCTGCTTGAACAAATGCTGAAGACTGCGATGATCGGTGAATAACTCACAAGATACGCCATACAAGTAATGCCTCCAAATCTTCAATGCATGAACTACGGCGGCCAACTCCAAATCATGAACGGGGTAGTTCTTCTCGTGGGGATTCAACTGACGAGAAGCATAAGCAATAACTCTACCCTCCTGCATCAATACACAGCCAATCCCAACTCGCAAGCATCATAATATACGGTATATGAACCCGAAGCTAATGGAAAAACTAATACTGGAGCTGTGGTCAAAGCTATCTTGAGCTTCTGAAAGCTCTCCTCACACTCGTCCGACCATAAAAATGAAGTACCCTTCTAAGTCAACTTGGTCAAGGGCGAAGCAATGGAGGAAAACCCCTGAACAAACTGGCGATAATAGCATGCCAAGAAAACTACGGATCTCCGTGGCTGAGGACGGTCTAGTCCAACTCTAAACCGCCTCTATCTTCTTCGGGTCAACCTGAATACCCTCGTTGGACACCACGTGTCCCAAGAAAGCCACTGAACTGAGCCAAAACTCACTCTTAGAGAACTTTGCATAAAGCTTCTCCTCCCTCAATCTCTTCAATACAACTCGCAAATGCTCCGCGTGCTCCTCCTACCTACGCGAGTACACCAGAATATCATCAATGAAAACAATAATGAACGAATCCAGATAAGGCCGAAATACATTGTTCATCAAATGCATGAACGCTGCTGGGGCATTGATCAGCCCGAAAGACATGACAAGAAAATCATAGTGACTATATCTAGTCCTAAAAGCAGTCTTAAGAATATCTGAATCCCTGATCTTCAACTGGTGATAGCCCGAATGAAGATCAATCTTGGAAAACACCCTCGCTCCCTGAAGCTGGTCGAACAAATCATCAATGTGGGGCAGGGGATACTTGTTCTTAATTTTTACCTTGTTCAATTGCCTATAATCGATACACATTCTCATTGTGCCATCCTTCTTCTTCACAAACAGAACTGGCGCACCCCAAGGTGACACACTAGTCAGAATGAACCCTTTATCTAGGAGTTCCTAAAGTTGCTCCTTCAATTCTTTCAACTCCGTTGGTGCCATATGATATGGAAGAATAGAGATGGGTTGAGTGCCCGGCACCAGGTCAATACCAAAATCAATATCCCTGTCAGGCGGCATGCCCGACAGGTCTGCAGGAAATACATCGGGAAAGTCCCTGACAACTGGAACGGAATCAATACTAGGAGTCTCAACTCCGACATCCCTCACAAAAGCAAGATACGAGAGACAACCCTTCCCAACCATACGTTGGGCCTTCAAGAAAGAGATTACCCTACTCAGAACATAATCAGTCATACCACGCCACTCGATCCGCGGTACACCTGACATAGCCAAAGTGACTGTCTTAGCATGACAGTCTAGAATAGCATGACACAGAGATAACCAATCCATGCCTAAAATAATATCAAAGTCCACCATGCTCAATAGCAATAGATCAACTCAGGTCTCCAGACCACCAATAACCGCAACAAAAGACCGGTACACACAGTCCACAATAATAGTGTCGCCTACCGGGGTAGACACATGAAAAGGTAAAGCAAGAAACTCCCGGGGCGCACTCAAATAGTGAGCAAAATATGAGAACACATAAGAATATGTGGAACCGGGATCAAATAATTCGGAGGCATCTCTGTGGCAGACTGAAACAATACTTATAATGACAGCATCTGAAGCAATGGCATCTGTCCTGCCTTGTATATCATAAAAACGAGCCTGGCCACCGTCTGATCGGCCTTCCCCTCTGGGGCGACCCCTGGCTGCCTGATCTCCACCCCTAGCTGACTGGGCGGGTGGTAAAGTAACTAGAGCAGAAGTCGAAGGATGACCCCTCTGCTGATGCTGACCGTCACAGAGTTGAGGACACTGCCTCCTCATGTGACAAAACTCTCCGCACTCATAACAACTACCCAGTGCTGGAGATGGGGACTGAAGGGAACCCCTCGCACCTAAGTGACTAGCAGGTGCACTCGGCGCAGAAGAGCCCTGAGCTGATGGGGCACGAGATGAACTCTGAGCTGGGAGGGCTCTGAGTGAAGGCTGGCCCTACTGAGACCCATGATGACCATGACCTGAAGATGCCCCACGGTACTATGGCGGGCCAACTGAGAAAGAACGACCTCTGCCATGCTGGAACTGGCCCCTCGAAGGAGCACCACTGTAACTGCCCGATCCACGAGGCTTTTTGGCCTCTCTCTCCTCTCGTTCTCGACGACGAACTGACTCAATCTCATGAGCGATATCCACCACCTCCTCAAATGTAGCACCCAATATTCTCTCTCTAGTCATCAGAATACGAAGATGGTAGTTAAGGCCATCCACAAATCTCCTGATCCTCTCACGGTCAGACGGAATCATCCAGGTGGTATGACGAGCCAACTCTAAAAACCTCATCTCGTACTGAGTCACGGTCATATCTACCTGTGTCAACCACACGAACTGCTTACGCAGCTTCTTTCTGCGGGACTGCGGTACATACTTCTCTAAGAAGAGAGTGGAGAACTCCTGCCAAGTAAGGGGCGCTGCACCAACAGGCCTACGCCTCTCATACGCCACCCACCAAGTGAAGGCAGCCCCAGTAAACTGAAAGGTGGTAAATGCCACACCGCTAAACTCAAGAATCCCTGCTGTACGGAGCATCCATTGGCACCTGTCAAGAAAACCCTGGGCATCCTCGCCCTCAACACCACTGAATGTTGGAGGCTGGAGTCTACCAAATCTCTCAAGACGACGCTGCTCATCCTCCGGCATAGCTGGAACCCTGAACTCCTGCACTGGTGCAACCTGCTGAGCTGGAGGTGCCTCTGGCATCTGTAGTCCCTGCACTGCCTGCTCAAGTGTACGAGCAGCAGGGGTCTAATTGGCTCCCCCGGCCTGCGAAGTTGCTGCTGCTGTGGTGGCTGAAACTGCCTGAGCCAGGATAGTACAAACTTTCAAAATCTGTGTCAAGGTCTCCTGTAGACCCGAAATCACGATGGGCACAGCTGGTGCCTGAACTGGTGCTGCTGGAGTCTGATCCGGAGCTGGGGCAGCTGGTGGATCAACAGATGCTGCCCTCGCTACTCTGCCTCTGCCACGACCACGACCGCGTCCACGGCCTCTGGTGGCCTCAATGGGTTGTACTGGTGGTCGTCCACCTCGTCCGGTAGCTCGTGTCCTCACCATCTGTGAGATAATAGAATAGTAGAAGCTTAGTTCCCGATTCAACAAAGTCGCACGACAAGAATTTCAAGAATATGAAGTTTTTCTAAAGGTTCTGCAGCTGCTCGAGGATAAATACAGACGTCTTCGTACCGATCCACGAGACGCTATAAAACCGTCTCATGACTCATGAGACCTAGTAACCTAGGCTCTGATACCAACTTGTCATGACCCCAACCCCGATCGTAATATCGCCCAACACAATGCTAGGCAAGCCCGACCAATTCAACACTCTCAATCCCTTTCTTTAAAATTCAATATCGATTAACTTAATTAAATTACCAAACTAATATCAATAGAAGTCTGAAATAAAAGATTAAATGTGCGAAAATCACAATAATAATAATCTCTACAATGGCCCACCGATCCGGTGTCACAAGTTAAGAGCCTCTATTACATGAGTTCAACAGTCTAATACAGGAACTGTTTAAAATGCAGAAAAGGTAAAAAAAAGATGGAGGGAGAAATCGGGTCTGCGGATGCCATGCAGCTACCTCGATAACTTCGATAGAATCTGCACCGCAGGATAGCTCGCACTACACCTCAGGAACACCTGGATCTTCACACACGGTGCATAGAGTAATGTGAGTACTCCGACCCAGTGAGTAATAATAATAAATAATGACTGACAATATGAAATCACGTAAAGGCACTAAGCAATTCTATATCAAAGCAGTAAAGCCATTCAAACAGCAGATAATGAAGAAGTCAGGGAAATTCCTTAAAACCAGGTAGAACAGGTAACCTAACCAGTATTAATCAAGTATAAAATCTGCTCCTCGATAATATTATTCATTTATTTATTACTTTTCCTCAATACTCACTCATATACTATTCACAATAACCGAAATCATAAATATACCGCTGCGGCATGCAGCCCGATCCGTATATCATTGTGGCGCACAGCCCGATCCATAACAATAGTCGACTGCGCTCACTGGAGGTGTGCAGACTCCGGAGGGGCTCCTACATCCCAAGCGCTATATTGCTACGGTGCGCAGCCCGATCCATATATATATAAATATATATTTGCTTTGGCGTGCAGCCCGATACATATTAATATATTGCTGCGGCGTGCAGCCTGATCTATAACGTATAAAATATCCTCACTATTGGGTACATCCTCCACCTAAAAAACAACCATTTGTCATCGAACGGACATAAGAAGCAAGTACCTTAGTCGGGGAAAAGATGGGGATAACGGCTCCTCATATTAGACTCGAACTCCTAGATCGATGCCTCAGCAGGCTGACCTCTCCATTGAACACGAACAGAAGGAAAACTCTTTGACCTCAACTAACGAGCCTACCGGTCTAGAATAGCTACCGGCTCCTCCTTATAGGACAAGTTCTTGTCCAACTGTACATTGCGGAAGTCTAACACGTGGGATGGATCGCCGTGATACTTCCAAAGAATGGACACATAAAACACTAGATGCACGACTGATAAGCTCAGCAGCAACGCAAGCCTGTAAGCCACCTCCCCCACTCGATCAAGAATCTCAAACGGGCCAATGAACCTAGGGCTAAGCTTGCCCCTCTTCCCAAATCTCATCACGCCCTTCATAGGCGACACCCGAAGCAATACCCGATTACCGACCATGAATGCCAAATCACGAACCTTACGGTCAGCATAACTCTTTTTCCTGGACTGAGCTATGTGAAGTCTATCATGAATGATCCTGACCTTGTCCAAGGCATCTTGTACTAGATCTGTACCCAACAACCGAGCCTCTCCCGGCTCAAACCATCCAACCAGTGACCGACACCGCCTACCATACAAGGCCTTATAAGGAGCCATCTGAATACTCAACTGATAGCTGTTGTTGTAGGCAAACTCTGCTAAAGGCAGAAACTGATCCCACGAGCCTCCAAAGTCAATGATACAAGCTCGGAGCATATCTTCCAAAATCTGAATGGTCCGTTCGAACTTCTTGTTCGTCAGTGGATGAAACGCTATGCTCAACTTAACCTGTATGCCCAAGTCTCGCTGAACTGCTCTCCAGAAATGTGAAGTAAACTGCATACCTCAATCCGAAATTATAGACACGGGCATACCATGAAGACGGACAATCTCCCCGATATAGATCTCAGCTAACTTCTCGGAAGAATAGGAGACTGCCACATGCATGAAATGTGCTGACTTGGTCAGCCTATCAACAATAACCCACACTGCATCAAACTTACTCTGCGTCTGTGGGAGTCTAACAATGAAGTCCATAGTGATTCACTCCTATTTCCACTCAGGAATCTTAATCTTTTGGAACAAACTACCAGGTCTCTAATGCTCGTACTTAACCTGCTGACAATTTAAACATCGAGCCACATATGCAACGATGTCCTTCTTCATTCTCCTCCACCAATAATATTGCCGCGAATCCTGATACATCTTGGCGGCGCCCGGATGAATAGAGTACCGGGAACTATGGGCCTCCTATAGAATCAACTCCCGAAGTCCATCCACAATAGGCACACAAATATGACCCTGCATCCTTAAAAATCCATCATCGCCTAGTGTGACCTGCTTGGCATCTCCATGCTGCACCGTGTCTCTAAGGACACATAAATGAGGATTATCATACTACCGATCTCGGATATGCTCCAATAAAGAAGAGCGAGCAACTGTGCAAGCTAATATACAGCTAGGCTTAGAAACATCCAACCTCACAAACTGATTGGCCAAATCTTGGACATCCAAAGAATTGGTCTCTCACAGACCGGAATATACGCAAGACTGCCATGCTGGCTGACTTTCTACTCAAAGCATCGGCCGCCACATTGGCCTTTTCCGGATGATATATGATGGTCACATCATAGTCTTTTAACATCTCTAACCACCTTCTCTGCCTCAAATTTAGCTCCTTCTGCTTGAATAAGTATTGCAAACTCTTATGGTCCATGAACACCTCACATGCCATGACATATAGATAATGCCTCCAAATCTTCAGCGCGTGAACAATGGCTGCTAATTCCAAATCATGGACTGGATAGTTCTTCTCATGAATCTTCAACTGACGCGAAGCACAAGCAATGACCTTGCTATTCTGCATCAACACTGCACCAAGCCTAACACGAGATGCATCATAATAAACTGTATATGGGCCTGAACTTGTGGGAAAAACCAACACTAGCTCCGTAGTCAAAGCTGTCTTGAGCTTCTGGAAGCTTGCCTCGCACTCATTCGACCACCTAAACTTGGCACCCTTCTGGGTCAACCTGGTCATCGGGGTTGCAATAGATGAAAACCACTCCACGAACCGATGATAATAGCCTACCAAACCCAAGAAACTTCGGATCTCTGTAGCTGATGTGGGTCGAGGCCAGTTCTTGACTACCTATATCTTCTTTGGATCTACCTGAATACCCTCTGCTGAAACCACGTGACCCAAGAAAGCAACTGAACTCAACCAGAACTCACACCTCGAAAACTTAGCATATAGCTGACTATCTCTCAGAGTCTGAAGAACCACTCTTAGATGCTGCTTATGCTCCTCCCGACTGCGGGAATAAATCAAAATATCATCAATGAAGACCATCACGAACGAATCCAAGTAAGTCCTGAGCACTAGGTTCATCAAATCCATGAAAGCTATCGGGGCATTCATCAACCCGAACGATATTACCAACAACTCATAATGCTCGTACCGAGTGCAAAAAGTTATCTTAGGGACATCAGACACCCTAATACTCAACTGATGGTAGCCAGATCTCAATTCGATCTTAGAAAACACTCGGGCGCCCTGAAACTGGTTGAACAAATCATCAATCCTTGACAGTGGATAGTTATTATTGATTGTGACCTTGTTCAATTGCGGGTAATATATACACATTCTCATTGATCTGTCCTTCTTCTTGACAAACAACACTGTCGCACCCCATGGCGAGACACTGTGCCTAATGAAGCCCTTATCAAGCAAGTCTTGCAACTGCTCCTTCAACTCGTTCAACTCAGGTGGAGCTATACGATATGGCAGAATAGAAATGGGCTGAGTGCCCAGAGCTAGTTCGATGCAAAAATCAATATCCTTGTCGGGTGGCATACTCGGTAGGTCTTAAGGAAATACCTCAGGAAACTCACGAACTACGGGCACAGAATCAATAGAAGGAACCTCGGCACTAGAATCACGAACATATGCCAAATAGGCCAAACACCCCTTCTCAACCATTCGCCGAGCCTTCATATATGAGATAACACTACGGGTAGAATGATCAGGAGTCCCTCTCCACTCTAAACGAGGCAAACTCGGCAAGGCTAATATCACAGTCTTGGCATAGGAGTCCAAGATCACGTAGTAAGGTGATAACCAGTCCATCCCTAGTACGACATCAAAATCAACCATGTCCAACAATAATAAGTCTACTCGGGTCTCAAGACCCCCAATCACTACCACACAAGAACGATGAAAATAATCTATCATGATGAAATCACCCACCGGGGTGGACACATAAACAGGAGCACTCAGCGAATTGCTGGGCATGACCAGATACATGTGCAAAATAAGATGACACATAAGAGTACGTAGACCCTGGATCAAATAGCACTGAAGCATCCCTACTACAAACTAGAACTGTACCTATGATAACTGCATCGGAACCCTCAACCTCCGACCTGGCTGGAAGAGCATAAAATTGGGGCTGGGCCCCACCACCCTGGACTACATCTCTGAGATGGCCTGCTGCTGGCTTGCCTCCACCTTTAGCGGTCTGAGCTCCACCTCTAGCACCTATACCTCCACCTCTAGCACCTCTACCTCCACCTCTAGCTGGCTGGGTGGGTTGTGGAACACTCAATGCCTGAACCATGACACGCGAACCCTGCTGTTGTGACTGAACACCTACTAATCTCGGGCAAGCCCTACGGAGACGAACATACTCACCGCACTCATAGCATCCACCTAAGTGTTGAGGCTGAGGAAACTGAGACTAACCCTGGTGACCTAAATGACCACCCCTAAAACTTTGGAGCGGTGGTGCACTGATAGGAGCTGGGGGTGCACTATAGGGCAGCTGATCCGAATACTGCGTATGAGCACCACAACCACCTGAAGCACCATGAGAAACCTAAAGTGCTGACTGAAAGGGACTAGGAGGATAGCCTCTACCATACGAATCACTGCCTCTAGACGAGGCGCACCTGAATCTGCCTGAATGACGAGGACTCTTGTCAGACCCCTGACCACCCCCTGCAATAAAACCATCTCAACTCTCCTAGCCACATTGGCCGCCTCTTGGAAATAAATCTCACTCCCCGCCTCCTTAGCCATTTGAAGTCAAATAGGCTGAATGAGTCCCTCATGAACCTCCTCACCCTCTATCTCTCTCTCAGTGGGAAGTATAAGTAGAGCATGACAGGCCAAATTAATAAACCTGGTCTCATACTGGGTAACAGTCATGGAACCCTACTGGAGACGTTCAAACTGCATCCGATAGATCTCCCTCTGAGTAATGGGAAGAAACTTCTCCAAGAATAGCTGAGTAAACTGCTCCCAAGTCAAAGCTGGTGACCCGGCTGGTCTAGCCAAACAATAATCTCTCCACAAAGTCTTGGCGGATCCAGATAAGCAAAAAGTAGCAAAATAGACCCTATTGGTCTCCACTATCCCCATGTTCCTTAGAACCTCATGACGGCTGTCTAGATAATCCTAAGGATCCTCGGAGATGCACCGGTGAAAGTGGCAGTGAAGAGATTGGTGAATCTATCCAATCCCCACAAGGCATCAACAATCATAGCTACTCCATCACCGGTGTAGGCTACCACACCCGACTGAACTGATCCAACTGGCTGAGCTGCTGGATTCTGAAATTGGGGAGCCACCTACTCCGGAGTACGAGTAGTAGGAGTCTGGGACCCTCCTTCAGCCTAAGAGACCGCTGGTGCTACATGAAGCAAACCTGCTTAGGTGACACTCTCCATGAGGCCTACTAGATGGACCAGAGCATCCTGAAGTACTAGGGTGGCAATGAACCCCTTTGGGACCTAAGTTGGGCCCACCAGAGCTGTCTGGGCCGAAATCTCCTCATCAACCTCAACCTGAGGCTCGCTGCTGCTCCGGGCTGAGCTTTGCCCCTACCTCGGCCTCAACTATGGTCTCGGCCTCTGCCCCTCATGGGAGCTGCTGCTGGGGGCTCAGGCTGCTGATCAGTGGATGAGGAAGCGCGTGTTCTCAGCATCTGCAAAAGAACATAGTAGAAATTCAATTAGCATTGAGAAACCAAACTGCATGATAGGAAAGAATAGATGTGAAGTTTTTCCTAACTCTATAGCCTTTGGAGGATAAATATAGACGTCTCCGTACCGATCCCTCAGACTCTACGAAGCTTGTTTATTAATTGTGAGACCTATGTAACCTAGAGCTCTGATACCAACTTGTCACGACCCGAATTTCCTACCCTCGGGAGTCGTGATGTTGCCTACTAGTGAAAGCTAGGCAAGCTAATAAACTGAATTATTTGCCTTGTTTCCATTTTTTAAATTCGTTAATAGTTATAGGCCAACAATTAATAATCAACAGAATTTAACAAGCGGAAGATTCAATATCAAGTTTAATAATACTGCAAATACCATTCCATAACAACTCTACTCAAGATTGGTGTCACAACTTCACAGATTGTCTAAGAGTACTACAAATAAAGGTCTAAAAGAAATAACAAAATACTGTCTCTAGTATTATATAAAAGAAATAGGAATAATAGATAGAGGGAGACGCCAAGGCCTGCGGACGCCTGGGTCGCCTGATGAACAAGGAGCAGCAATCTCACTGCGGTCCGAAATCTACAGCACTGGGATCTGCACAAAAGAGTGCAGAGTGTAGTATCAGCACAACTGATCCCATGTGCTTGTAAGTGCCTAGCCTAACCTCGGCGAAGTAGTGATGAGGCTAGGACTAGACCACCAACTAAACCTGTGCAGTTATATTATATACAGCGGAAAATAAAATACAATAAACAATTAAAGATGGGTGGGGGACATGCTACAGGGGAATATCATTTATTAATAGTAAATCAAGAGAAAAGCATAAAGACAATTTAGAATTCACAACACAAGAATAAAGAAATCGTAACCAACCAATAAACACTTTTTTATTATCTACTGTTGCAGCGCGCAACCCGATCCAAATCATAAAAATGCTATTGCGGCGCGCAACCCAATCCATATAATTTATCAATGTTGCGGTGTGCAACCCGATCCAAATATAATATTATTGTTGCAGCATGTAACCTGATCAAAATATAATATTGTTGCAGCGTGCAACCCGATCCAAATATAATATTATTATTGCAGCGTGCAACCCGATCCACATATACAGTTCAACATTAATCACAAAGAGAGTCCCGACAAGGTATTAATAAAAATACAACACTATCCCGACAAAGGAATCGACAATATAAGTAAATACGTCTCGACAAGGGAAAATCAGCTATAACCAAACTTGTTCCAACATCTGACTTCCTCAACTAGCACCAATACTCAATCATAAGTCATTTCCACGATAATAATCATAATCCTTGCTCAACATGGAGAATTAATAACTTAGGCATTCATAGTATTTATTAAGAACACAACAATTTCAATTTAAGACTCACGGTCATGCTCGACGCCAATGTATAGATACTCATCATCATGCCTATACGTCGTACTCAACAAGCAACACATAGCAAATAGGACACAACTCCTAATCCCTTAAGTTAAGGTTAGACCAAACACTTACCTCGATGCCACGAACACAGTTCAAGCCTCAACTATCGCTTTACCTCTTGATTTCACCACCAACTCACTTGTATCTAGCCACATGTTACTTAATTATATCAATAAATGCTAAATAAATTAATTCTAATGCATGGAAATAAGTTTTCTAAAGTTTTTCCCAAAAAATAAAAAACTGACCCCAGTTCCACATGGTTAAAACCCGAGGTTCAAACCAAAATCAGACTACGCATTCACCCACGAACTCAAATATACAATTTGTTTTGAAGTCAGACCTTAAATCGAGGTCCAAATCCCCAAACTTTGAAAAACCTAGGTTCTACCCAAAATATCCAATTTCCCCCATGAAAATCATTGATTTTGCGTTGAAATCATGTGAAAAGATGTTAGAGATTGAAGAAAACGAGTTAGAAATAACTTACAATTGATTTGGAGAAGAAGTTGCCTTTGAAAAATCGCCCTAGAGTGTTTTGGTTTTGAAAAAGTGTGGAAAAATGGTTGAAATACATCTAAATTATGAATTTACAGGTCTCTGATGTCGCAATTGCGAACCCAGACTCTGCTATGCTCGCATTTGCAAAGGGACTTTCACATTTGCGAAAAATTTGTCTCATTTGCGACGACAGGCCTCAACTGGGGACATCGCATTTGCGATGAATCCCTCGCATTGTGAGGTTATGCTGGCCGGGGCTCTTTTGCATTTGCGAAAGGCCTTTGCATTTGCGAGCCTGCAGGCCTGCAACACCCCAGTTCAAATCTGCAACACCCTAATTCCAAATTCCACTCCGTGGCCTGTCCAAAACTCACCTGAGCCCTCGCGGCTCCAAACCAAACATGCACTCCAATCTACAAACATCATACGGACTCGCTCGTGCATTCAAATCACCAAAATAACATCTATAACTATGAATTTAGCATCAAAATCATGAAATCACTCAAGAACATCAATTTTTTTCTAATTTTCTCAAATAAGATCCGATTCAGGTCATTTCAAGCCCGTCTCTTACCAAACTTCACAGACTCAACTTAAATCACATATATGACCTGTACTAGGCTCCGGAACCAAGATACGGGCCCGATACCATCAAATTTCAAATACTTTTCATTTTCAAACACTCATGTATTTTTCAGAAATTAATTTTCTTTTAAAAATTCATTTCTCGAGCTAGAGTCCTCGAAATTCGATTTCGGGCATATGTCCAGGTTCCATATTTTCTTACGGGCCTCCTGAGATTGTCGGAACACAAATCCGGATCCGTTTGCTCAAAATGTTGACTGAAGTCAACTTAAATTCATTTTAAAAGCAAAATTTATTATTTTTCATAGATTTTCATATAATGGCTTTTCGGCTACGCGCCTAGATTGTGCACGCAAATCGAGGTGAGGTAAAAAGGAGGTTTTTAGGCCTGGAATACTGAATTTGTTTTTAAAATAAGTGATGACTTGTTGGGTCATCACAACTATAAAAATAAGTTGAAGTTTTTGGGAAATACAGTTGAAAACCAATTCAAAAAATAAACATAATAACTTACTTCATCTGAAAGATCTGAGGTAGGATCCACAAGCTCGATAAATAATGACTTTGGAATATCAATTCCATCTTCAACCAGTCTGTAAATATTTGAATTAAACCACTGTCTTGATTAACATAATGGAAGGGACACCTTAGTGTAGTCTTTCCTACTTCCCAATCTTGCCCCCTTCGCTTTTGTTTAGGAATGACATAAGGAGATTTCAATCAAATACTCTATATACGAATCCTTTTCCCTTTTTTATCTGGTTTTCTTTTTGCTTGCTCTTCCTGCTATTCCATTACAACTAACTGTTGCAGATCAACAGTAGGGGAAAAATCCACAGCCATGGTAGCTGATACTTGACCAACTCCCTGCTGTTCACGATGTTCTTGTCTCTCTTCACCACCACCACCAACAGCAGAATTACCTTCTGAACCAGTCCCTTGTGTACTACCCAGCGAAAATAAATATAAATTGAAGTTGAAGATATCACTAGTGTCGCACAAAACATTAGGAGAACTGGACATCTTCCTTATCTTAGGATTTTGAAGAAGTTGTGATGCATCATATAAGATCTGCAATAGCAAGGAAAAATATATACATAAATACAACTGATACAAAACACAGATTAGGCAAAAAAACACCTTGTAATCGAATTACAGAAAATAACTACCTGGTCTAAGTGTTGCAACACAGATGGTGTTTGCATTCCAACAGACCCACTTCCATTACCTTCAGATATGCCTATATCTTCATGAAAAAAATATACTAAATAATACTGACTAAATTTTATTAAATAATACAAACACACTTCACTACTGTCTGTGAGCCAATAGGTATGAATAGATGTATTTCTCCCTTTTTATATAGCCGAATGAGCTCACCAATTTCTTTTTAAGATGCATTGAGTCTTTCTGATAATCATCAAAAATCATAAAAAAAGACAATAAAATATGTAAAATTTCAAACTGAAAATATATAATTGGATCAAATGTAATAAATTCGTGACCTATAGAATACCTTGATGTTTGTCTTCCACCGTAGTTTCGTCAAGTTGCATGCCTTTGTCGATATTATCAGTTCCAGCTTCATTCAATTTTGGAACAATGTCAAGGAGCATTGGAGTATTCTATGGAAGGATTTTCTCAACTCTATGTTCATTCAATTCAGCATCATCAGAGAGTTTTTGAGTTATATTAATTGAAGCACAACTATTTTCAACTTCCACTGCATATTCATAAAGAGGGGGGAGGGATCAATGACCTATATATATATATATATATATATATATATATATATATATATATATATACACACACACACACACACACACCCCTGTAGTGCAAATTTCCTATGTCTCTACACCTAAAATTTCCTTGCAAATAGCTATTGCGTTTGCAAATCGATCGCCTTTCCCAATAGTGGTACAAATATCACTTGATGTTAGTTCTTCAGTACCAACAGGTGCATGATATCCATCGCCAAACAAATTACCTTTTGCAATATCATTTCCCAAAGCACAACTCATTGCATGTTCTTCAGTATCAACAACTTCATCATCTGAACCTTTCTTGCTTCCTAAATTATCGGTTCATAACTGTTCATCATTTCCATCTTTACTTAGTCTATCAACATTGGAACGTTCCTCTTCAACTTGTTGTTCAACACGTTGATCGCCTTCAAGAGCCGCTTCCTCACGTGTAACATTTTCATCTGCGACTTTATGCGGTGCATCATGAGCAACATTAATATCCGATAGATATTCGAACGAGTCGTTCATCCTATAATAATGTCGATACTTCATCAAATTAAAATTTCCATCATCCATTCCATTTGATTTGTCGACAATCTTAAACAACTTGTCAAACTTCTCATCAAAATATTCCTAGAAAAAAATTACTAACAATGATTAATCTGAATAACATTAGCAGAAACAAAAAAAGACTTCTCTATAAATTAGCTTACCTTGACTTTTATCAAAACCACATCCACAATAGCAGATCGCTCATTCCGTTGAAACTGCTCAACAACTTCTTTCGCGATCATGTGTCTTTCTTTTTCTACATGCCTTTTATCCTCTATCGTTACCCTCTAGTATAGAGACACAGAACAAAATTTCAGGTATAAAAGAATGCTGAAGTTTAGCAAATACAGAATACAGCTTCTGCAACTAGAATACTTAAGTTCATCACAAACAGAACAAAAACTTCAGCTAAAACATGTTGTAGTTTTACAAAACACAAAAACAAAAAACTTCAGCTCAAAACTTGCAAAACATATTGTGTTGACCAATTCATTGTCAAATACCGTTGTAGAATGGTTAGAACAACTCTGACTACGAGGTGATTCGCCAATTACAGAAGTTCGATTGGCTTCTTTTGATCGACTCTGATTACATGGTGATTCACCAATTGAAGGAGCCGTATTAAGTACCTCCGGTTGCATGGTAATTGTCCAATTAAAGGCATTGAATTCAATTCATTTTCTGTAGGAATTATATCCAATATCCTAAATGTCTGATATTTTTGTTTAATACAAAAAAGTATATTATAAAAATAAAATAAAACTAATACGTCAACATATTAACACAACTACAAAAATAAAAAAAAACATTAACTTACACCATGATTACTGAAGTAATCCTTATGAAGTTCTTTATATTTAGGCTCTCCCACATATACATAATGTAACATCCTGGGAATCTGAGGGGTATCAAGGTACTCGTCCTCTCTTAAATACTTCTACCGAATATCTGGGAAGCGCTCATAGAATCAAGCACATAATGGAAATGGAAATCTACCAACTCAATTGAATTATATTTGTCGTGGTTGTCCAATGCATGTTTTATTGAGGTAATGAGCTTCTCATAAGACACATTACCGCAAGGATAATCAGTACAAGCCTTATCTTCTTCAACAATAGCTGCATACTCCTCCAGCACAGTTGATTCATTCTTTTTTTCAAACAAAATAGACTCCACAACAAGAATTTCCATAAGCTTCACAACATCTTCATCACTCTTGCATACGTGTTTGAAATTCACATCATCCTTTTGAATTTCATTCTGGGACATAAAATCTCGAATGTCCTTCAAGATCACACCCTTAGATTTCCCAAAATAGCGCTTCGGAATCTTGCTCTCTCGTTTACTTGAATTTTCAACATTATGTGTTGTGATCCTCGAACCGCACATAATGTGAAAGTATTTAAGGGTGAATAATACATCATGGCCAAAAATATTAAAACTAATGAAGTCTCGATCATTGGTGAATATTCGAGAAAGACACAAGCAATGAACCAACTTCATGTTGCATTTGAAATATCCCATAGCCATAATATACCAAAATGTACCATTATTCAGCTTATCCTGTTGTGAAAGAGTCAAGAAAATTGCAATTAAACTCTTCAAATAGTGGTTCCCCTTTCAGTAAGCATGACATTTAAACCAATTGTTTAACTCGAAAAATGTGAGTAACAATTAAAGATATTTTATAGTTTTAAAGATACGTGATATATTCTAATACTAGTGATTGTAGATCTTAAGTAAAAAGAAATAATGAACCAAATAAGTGTTGTTAGTACAGTAGGGGCCTCGATCATGGCTATTCAGGGACCTCGAGGTCAGCTGAGACCAATAAAGTGAAGGCAATAAAGCTGAAGAATGCACGTTAAACAAGGGAAGAATAAAATATTCTATTGCTGTCAATAATCTCTCCCTTACAAAATGATCGGGGTCCCCTTTATATAGGAGGGGAAAACCCCAATATAGTACATCCCTCATAATGGTAAATAATTCTATTGGTACAGGTTTATAACGGCCTATACGAATCTGTACCGTTTCGTACAAAGCTTATCCTTTAATTAATGCCTTGGTCCACGTGTCCTGAGAAATTCTCGCTCTTTGTTGATTGACTTCGAGATTATGCTGCCCTCAATGTAGTCCATGCCAGGCATTTGATCAGCTTCCTCGAGGTGGGATGTCCCTCAGACGGACCTGACCCCCACTTCGAGCCTCCCGGACTCAGATTCATAATCCAATCTAAGACCTCAAAATTGGGCCCCTTGGTTTCGACTGTATACAGATAGTCCTCGTATTTCTTATAATGATATGATAGGAAATGATTTGAACCTCGAATTTCCTAAGCCTATAGCAATGTCGTCATGCCTGTGACGTAGTCCCTAAAGTGATCGAAACGTCCCGTCGGTCCATTTCCCTAAAAATATTAAATGCATTCCAGCATTGGTCGGCCTCTTGTGCCGTCGAACCATCACTGACTTTCTATAAATAGGGGACTACTTGGCAGAACAAAAAGTACACACATTCCTTCTTCATCAACTTTTAGCCCTTTCCCTTCTCTATCTCTTCCTCTAATCACCCGTTTTTATGGTTCAAATCTGTACAACAAGGTTATATGGCAGCAACTTTACCAGTTACGCCAAAGCTTCCTTTTTTAAAGCTTTACCCTACTAAGTGGGATTATATTGGGTTGTTGTTGTTGTTGTTATTGTTGTTGTTGTTGTTGTTGTTGTTATTGTTGGCTCGAAACAACGAGAGAAGGGCATCGAATTCTTCCCGTATCAGAAGATATACGAACTTTACAATGCTGCTCATCTCTCTTAACTTCAACCCGGTGTGGGACTTTATTCCTTTTGCTTTCCATGGAGTGAGGTGGCACTATCATCTACTAACTTTTGCATCCTACATCGGTACAATGTCTCAAGAAGTGGTTTCAAAATAGTTGTGATGATAAGACCCATACTCACCGAGTTTTTCACCAGGCTATAATTTTCGCTAAAGATCAAGATGGGGGTCCCCGAGGAGGAGATTCTCGATAATGCCGCTTTCGAGGATATGCCTTTGAAGCAGATTAGGTTCTTGGCTTTTATTTTTGCTCCTTTGTTTTTGTGTAAGGGCCCCTCGTGGGCTTTGTAAATGTCTTTTGTCAACATAAATAATTTTCTACTTCATCTTCGATCCGTGTTGAAATCCATTCTGCCTTCGTTTTGTGAAAAATCTAATGATTAGTCCTAACACTGGACCTGGGACATAATAAACCCTTAGGTTTTTAATCGACTGATATAATACTCCTTAAGGTTCTTTGTTAATCCTCGAGCTAAGTTTAGATTGGTTTGATGTGAGCTCGGGACACCGGAACTCCTGAGTCCGAGTTGAGTGAGAGAAAGGTCTCAAATTTAAAATAAATTTAGCTCTTTTAGACTTCGTAGATAGTCCCCGAGTGAGAATTTTCTCAGACTCGGGTAGCCCTTGAGCTTAGTAGTCGAGTGAGTACTTGCTCGAACTCGAAATAAAGTTAGCTCTTAGGCCTCATAGGTAGTCCCCAAATGAGAATTTGCTCGAATGTGGGTAGCCCGTGAGCTTAATAATCAGGTGGATGTTTGCTCAAACTTGAAGTAAAGATAGCCCTTAGACTTTATAAACAGTCCTCGAATGAGAATTTGCTCGAACTCGGGTAGCCTTTGGGCTTAATAGTCGAGTGAGCATTTGCTCGAACTCGAAATAGAGATAGCCCTTAGGCTTTTATATGTTGGCCTTTAGGCTCTTATATATCAGCCCTTAGGCTCTTATATATTGGCCCTTAGGCTCTTACATATCGGCCCTTAGGCTCTTTTATATAGGCCCTTAGGCTCTTACATATCGGCCCTTAGGCTCTTTAAGTTGGGCCGATTCGGCCTCTTAGATGGCTATATAATTTTTCCCTCATTTCTCCTTAAAAGACTTAGTGAAAATTTAATTATACCTTAGCATGTGTTTTTTGCACCCGTAGATTTTTCGAGGGTTCGACGTATCGGAACCTTATTAGCGATTTGTTTGTGTAAACATAATCGAACACCCCTTGAGGTGTTTTCGAGGGCCGATGTTATCGAAACCCTTGGGATTTTCGAGGGCTGAATTTATCAAAGTCCTTTGTATTTTGCTTTTGCCGAGGGTAGCCTGATTTAACCGGTTTTTATAAAGTGTTTGAAGACCTTTTAATTTATAGAGGAAGTCGAACGTCTCCGAGCCGCCACATTATTTGGTCGTAGCCTTTATATGACCATAGTCTTTTATTTGGCCGTAACCTTTATATGACCGTAGTCTTTTATTTGGCCGTAGCCATCGGGTATGTTAACCTTCCAAACTTATTCGAAAGGTTAGTCCCCAAG
>MU756064.1:92671-147660 GCA_026770625.1 Nicotiana glauca | reverse complement strand
AAGTTTTGGGGCCCCCCCCCCCCCCCCCCCCCCCAAAAAAAAAAACCTCTCTGCAAATCTGAGCCTAAATTTTGAATTTTTAATCCTTAGAAGTTCAAATCCCTCATTTAGATCTTAAATTCTGTCTATAAAAACCAAAAACAATAGAAATTCAATAGAAAATCCAAAAAAAATTACTGTTCCATTAAACCTTTAAGAGAATTTTCAACTTTGAGCTACCGATTTGCACTTTCTGAGTTCAATTCTGATTGTTGGAGGTTCCAAAAGTAGTTTGTTCTAGTATCGAGCAATTTTGGGTTCAATTAGACTGGTTTACTTGAGTTTTGAGTTTGCTGAAGCATTTTAGAATATATCAAGTCTGCTTGAAAACCTTTCTGTTGATTGGTGGTTGTTTATTTGGATCTGATTTGGTCTTTAAAACTTCCTAATAAATTGAGCTGGTTTGTGCTGCTGTTCACCTGTTTCTGCTGACTCATTCTTCTTCTGTTGTAATTTGAAACCAGGTACACGGCTATAACTTTGCAATTTTGTAAGCTGGAAATATTGAGCATGAATTTACATGAAGATTTGAAGTTGAATTTGCCTTGCTGCTATATTATTTGTATATTTTAGATATCTCATTCATTAATGTTGTTAATGGCTACTGAATGTATAATTGGACTGTATTTGGACTGCTTTGGACTTTTGATTTGTAATAAACTATTGAATTCTATAATCGTGTAGCTTTCTAGCATTAGTCTAGTATAACAGGGTAAAATAGCAATAGGTATACTTAGCTTAGCTTATGTTTAGTTACAAATCATGGTCGAACATATGGAAATGATCATCATGTGTGTTTCATTCATCTGTTAGTATCATTAATACAGCGTGCTTCCTGAGTAATTAAATCATCAGCTAGTTAGAATAATAAGAAATGCATTATCAAAGAGTTTTAGTATAGTGTACTCAGTTTCAGCTTTGTAAATCATATGTGTTAAATTCTGTTTGGTAAATCATAAGACACTAGGCCATTCTTTGTATGGGTTGGATGTTAATTTGGACTTATTTGAAATGCATAATGGAATACCTTTGAATCAATAGTCCACTGCTATGGCAATGTCATTGATCAATAGTCCATTGGATTTGAATAGCTGCAGGTTTAAGAATTAATTTCTTGGGCTCAGTACTGAGCCAAAGCAAACCAAAAAATAATCCATGAATAAAATCTGGGCTCAACGGTTTGGCCCGGCTACTCAATGGAAAACCACACTCGTCCTTCTCAGATCGGGCTGGATGTTAGTAAGGCCCAAGTCACATGGCAATTTCATATTAATCTGAATTGGGCCTGGTACACCTGGAAACTAATATACCTGGTCCAGACCTTTAAGGCCCCAAAATCTCCATAAATCAAAAAAATCATTAAAATTATATTAATCATATATATAGGGAATTAATTCATAGATATAAAATTGGGTTTTGAATTAGGTAGAGGGTTCAAGATAAAAGGGTTTTCCTCTTTTGTTTGAATTCGGACTTGATTTCGAGGCCCGAATTTATATTTGGTGAATTAGTTGGCCTTTAGAGACAAATAAATAGAAAATTTTAGTTTGCTTTAGGTTGGCCTTCTAATAATACAATGAGACGAGCCTCGCCAAGCAAAAATATAAATTGCGGGGCCCTCATTAATTACTTAATTAAAATACTTAGAAATTCAGGACGGGTCGTTTAGCAAATTTCACGGCCTTCCCAAAAGATAACAACACGTTAGTCTCTTTTAGAAGCTATTTTAATTAAATTACATTCCTAAATACGGGTGTGCATTTCATTCGACCCAAATCCAAATCCAAAAACGTTGAATACGAACGTGTCGAGGATCCGGGTGCATTTCATGTGATGTGATCCGAAAACACGTTCTTAAACGACGTTCGCCTTCGTAAAAATAATTAAAAAGAGGTAAATAATTATAAAATTATACTATAGGTTGGAGCATGTATAAAAATTAGATTTTAGCCATTTATAATTATTTAAGCGACCGTGTTAAAACCACGGGATACGGGGGTGCCTAACACCTTCCCCCGGGTCAACAAAATTCCTTACACAGAATTTATGGTTCGCAGACACCAATTGGGAAGTCAACAATTTTCCTCGATTTGGGATTTAATTTAAACCGGTGACTTGGGACACCAAAAGCCAATCCTATCCCAGGTGGCGACTCTAAAAAATAAATAAATAATCCCAATTCGAATAATGTCACTTTAAATGGAAAAACTCCCTTATACATTTATCATTCGGGGTAGGTGTGTAAAAAAGGAGGTGTGACATGGAGTACTATGTGAGCATGAAAATGATTATAGGATTAATATGTTTGTTTGCATAAGTATTAATTCTATGGTGAATAGATTTTAAAAATGGTTCTTAGTTAAATCCTGATCTATGCTTCAATGGTTAGTTTCCATATCTTTAGTTTTGTGGTCATTTGATTTGAGTTTGGAAATATGCAAATCTAAAATTTAGTTGTTCATGCATTTTCCTTTAGTTTGAACATTTTACTCCTGTAGTTTGTCCATTTATCTGTATTTGAAAAGTGAAACTAAAAGGGATGACTTGTGAGTTGAGTAGAAGATTCGAGCTAAGGATCTTGTCCTTATTGGAAGCTATCCTTGTTTGAGTTTGGGCTCATCCTCAGGCCCAAGCGTGTTTAAAATGAATTTGATTGTGTTTTGGTTTAATTTGTTTCAAAGAGTGCAAATCAGAATTTAAATCCTTAATTAGATTTCATGTTTATGCATTAGTGTCAATTTATGTTTATATTATGACCTGGGGCATGGACCCGTTTGGATCACAAAAACTCGGCCAAGCGCCTCAATTCGAATATGGGCATGACTTTAGGCCCATGTCTGCCCGTCCTTTTAAATGGATCTAGGCCATTCCCCTCCTATTGGGCTGCTGGATCGTTTATAGTGGGCCTGGCCACTCCTTTGCCTAAAAATTGATTCTTTCACATATAAGCCCTTTAATAAATTAATTATAACTGTAGCTATAGTTAGTGTTAATTATTTAAGTCCTTTAATTAGAATGGAGGTGAATCGTAATAGACAATAATTCATGACTATCCGAACTATAGTTTGAATACCCTTTAAAAATGAATTTGAGGTGCGCCGTCCTAAATAAAACCACAAAATGCGTGGCCCTCGTGTAATTATTTCTTTTAAAATACTTCAAATTCGAGGCGTTTCATTAGCAAATTTTCATGGCCCCTCGCAAAGTTAACAACGCGTTAGTTACTTTAGGTGCATTATTTAATAATACTACTTTCTTAAACTCGGTTGTGCATTTCATGTGACCTAAATCCAAACCCTAAAACGTTGAATAAAATGTGTTTCAGGTTGCAGGTGAATTTCATGTGACGCGATCCAAAGACATGTTTTAAACGACTTTTAATCTTCTTTAAAATTAATTAAAAGTGGTAAATAATTTAAAATTACACTATAAGATTGAACATGTATTAAAATCAGCTAATAGACCAATTGTAATGGTTTAGGTGACCGTGATGGAAACACGAAATCTGGGGGTGCCTAACACCTTCCCCCGGTTTAACAGAATTCATTAATCAGAATTTCTGGTTTGCAAACTTCACAAGGAAAGTTGAAATCTTCCTCAATTTGGGATTCAAAATAAATCGGTGACTTGGGACACCAAATAAACTATCCCAAGTGGCGACTTTGATCAATAAATAATCCCATTCCGAATAATGTCACTTAAAGTGGAAAAACTCCCTTATACACTATACTTAGGGGTGGTGTGTAAAAAAGGAGGTGTGACAATTGTCTGCAAACAACAGTCAGTTATGGTTTGTTAGTATCAGTAGAAATAATAAGGTGCAAAATTGCTGAAAAATTTATTGTAGACAGTTCATGGTTGCAGAATGCGAACTACACAAAATGAAGTGTGGCCGCAAAGAGGCCACCGCGGACTGCATAAAATTCTTTGCGGTCTGCACAGAGGTGGGGTTCAGACTACCCACACTCCGAATCTATGAACCGTGGACCGCACAAAAAGGCATTGCGGTTCCGTACAGAGGCACCGCGGACCGCACAAAATCTATTGCGGCCGCGGTCCTCAGTTATCCATGTTCACAACCTAGTTTATTGCGGTCCACACAAAATGGTATTGCGGACTGCACAGGGGCACCACGGACTGCACAAAATCCACCGTGGTCCGCACTGAGTGCCCAACATCAGCACTAACCTAGGGTTCGAGTTTGGTCCATTTTTAGTCCACATTTTCACCTATTGATGATACCCTGGGTGATGCCTTAGTGTTTTAACTGCTTATACCTAATTAAAAATAGCCTTGAACTAACATATGCTAGAAAATTGAATGAAAAACGGGAAGGGAAGGAAGAAGAACTAAGAAGAATAGAAAATTGAAGAAAATAACAAAAATAAATAAATGAAAAGGAATTAAAGTTACCATAAATGAGATGCAGTGATGATTAATGAGCTTTAGAATTTAATTTCGTGCAAAGAGAGTGATTAACAGTGCTTTTTATGCTTCTGAGATGAAAAAGATCGAAAAGTTTCATATTAATAGAAAATGGTCCTGAGCCCCAGCTCACCTACCCACCGCGGACCGCACAAAATGGCACCGCGGTCCACAGTGCTCAAAACCAAAAGGCACTTGTAAATTGACAATTGCGGATCGCACAAAATCTAGTGCGGCCATAAAAGACCACCGCGAACTGCACAAAATGCAATACGGACGCGGAAGAAAACTTCAGAGAGTCCCAACTTTTGTCAAATCACTCCTGCGGTCCGCATTGATTTCTTGCCCCCGCAGAAAGGCCATTGTGGCCGCACAAAATGAGTACAATCCGCATTGCAAACTTCAGAGAGTGATCATTTTTCAACTTGTTCCTGCACTACATCAACACAATCCTATAGCATCGCATAACCAGTCAGTCCAAACATAAACTAGAAAGAACAACAAAGAAAAACAAAAAGAAAGACACATGGGTTGCCTCCCAATAAGAACCTTATTTAACGCCGAGCCATGACACAATTTACCATCAAATCACATTAGATGGTGAAGTGCCACCACGTGGTTGGCATCAATCTTGTCCTTGTAGTGCTTGACCATGTTCCCATTAACTCTGAAAACCTCACCATTTTTGTTTTTCAAGTCAAGTGCACCAAACGGTGTCACAAACACCACTTCAAAAGGTCTGCTCCATTTTGACTTAAGCTTTCTCGGAAACAAATGAAACCGAGTGTTGGACATGAGAACCAAATCACCCACTTTGAACTCCTTTCCATGAGCATATTTATCATGAATGTACTTCATCTTGTCTTTGTACAAGGAAAGATGGAGTAGGCATGGAATCAGAATTCATCAAGTTCATTAAGCTGCTCCACACGAAGATTGGCTGCCACATACCATTCAAGATTCAGCTTCCTCAAAGCTCACATGGACTTGAGCTCTAACTCAACTGGAAGATGGAAAGCTTTCCCAAACACCACCTGACACGGAGACATACCAATCGGAGTCTTGTAAGCAGTCATGTAAGCCCATAGAGCATCATCCAACTTCTTTGACCAATTGGTCCTATTTGCATTGACCGTCTTTGACAATATACTTTTGATTTCCTTGTTTAAGACTTTCACTTGGCTACTCGCTTGAGGATAATAAGGAGTAGAAACTTTATGGTTGACACCATACTTTGCAAGGAAAATGTCAAAAGCTCTATTACAAAAATGGGACACCCATCAATTATGATTGCACGAGGAGTGCCAAACCTGGTAAAAATACTCTTCTTGAGAAACACAACAACACTTCGGGCCTCATTGTTGGGTAAATCCACATCTTCAAACCACTTTTAACCATAGTCAACCGCCATAAGAATGTGTGTTTTCCCATACGAGCTAACAAACGGGCCCATAAAATCAATGGCCCATACATAAAAAATATCAACCACAAGAATGGTATTGAGAGGCATCTCATCTTTCTTCGAAATTCCCCCCACTCTTTGACATTCGTTACACCTCTTCACAAGTTCACTTGCATATTTGTATAAAGTTGGCCAATAAATCCCACAACTAAGAACTTTGGAATCCGTCTTCGCACAGCCATGATGGCTACCATAGGGAGAGGAATGACAAGACTCCAAGATACTCAATTTCTCTTCCTCCGGGACACACCTTCGGATCACACCATCTGTGCAAATCTTGGACAAGTACGGTTCATCCCAATCGAAATCCAAACTATCCCGTTTAGGCTTCTTCCTTTGGTTAGAAGAGAGCTTACACGGGATTATACCAGTCACAAAGAAAATTAGCAAATGCCGCAACCATGGAATACCATTCACCGACACCGAAATAAGTTGTTTGTTAGGAAATGAATCGTTGATCTCTAGGCCATCACGAGGCCTCCCCTCCTCCTCCAAGTGGGACAAGTGGTCCACCATTTGGTTTTCACTACCCTTCCGGTCCACAATCTCCAAATCAAACTCTTGAAGTAACAAGACCCATCGCATCAGTTTAGCTTTGGAATCCTTCTTCATCAACAAGTACCGGAGAACGGCATGATCGGTATAGACTAAGATCTTGGCACCCATAAGATACGGCCGAAATTTCTCCATAGCGAACACAATTGCCAAAATCTCTTTCTCAGTCACCGTGTAGTTCATTTAAGCATCATTAATAGTCTTGCTCGCATAGTATACCAGATGAAATATTTTTTTCACTCGTTGACATAAAACCGCCCCAACTGCAACATCGTTCGCATCACACATGAGCTCAAAGGGAAAGCTACAATTAGGCGCGTTAATTATAGGAGTGGCGGTCAACTTGTGATTGAGAAATTCAAAGGCTTGCATACATCACTCATCAAACACGAACTTGGCATCTTTTTCCAATAGCTCGCATAAGGGATTCACTACCTTTGAAAAGTCTTTGATAAATTGCCGATAGAACCTCGCATACCCAACAAAACTTCTAACTACCCTAACATAGGTAAGGGGAGGGACCCTTGAAATCACATCAATATTTGCTTTGTCCACCTCGATACCATGCTTTGATATTTTATGCCCAAGAACTATGGCCTCTTCCACCAAGAAGTGGCATTTCTCCAAATTAAGAACAAGATTGGTTTCTTCACAACGGGCAACACTCTATCCCGATTTTTCAAACAGGCATCAAACAAATTACCTACAACACTAAAGTCGTCCATGAAAATCTCTAAAATATCTTCCACCATATCGGTAAAAATGGCCATCATACACCGCTGAAATGTAGACGGTGCATTACACAACCCAAAAGGCATCCTAGAAAAGGGAAATGTTCCATATGGACAAGTAAATGTGGTCTTCTCCTGATCTTCCAGAGAAATCAAGATTTGGTTGTGATAATAGGTGAATTAAACTATAATTAGACCCTACAGAACAACATTTTTGTATAGCTTTATTGTAAAAAGTGATAACCAAATGCTCTGATTAGTGCTTTTCATGCTTTGCAGGCTATATCTAATGAAAGAAGTCAATGGAGCAAGTTTGGAATCAATTACGAAGAAAAGGAGGCCAATCAAACAACGCCCAAGAAATGCACCAAGTGAAAAGTCAAAGAAGGGCAGAAATTGGCCTGCCGCGGTCAAACCATAACCGTGGTAGGACCGCGGTAGAGTAGAGATGAAGATTCTGAAAGTCCATTTGGCCGCGGTCCTGACGTAACCGCGGTAGGACCACGGCAGAACGCGAAATAGCCAGGGGAAAAATTGTCAAGTCAGGAAAACTTGGTGTAAAACCCTTATAAAAAGTAGGATTTCGGCCACTTTAGGTTAGATTTGTTTAGAGAATACTTTGGGTAAGAAACATAAGTGTGAGAGATCACCCAAAACATCATAGTTCTTTATTTCTTCTTTTTCTTGCAATTTTCCATGATAAATATTTTCATAGATTATCTTCAAGTTGTTATGAGTAGCTAAATCCTTTAGTCTAAGGTTTTGATGGAATCTCGAAGGATGAACTTCTTGATTATGTTCATATAGTTTCTCGGTTAATCTCTATTTGTTCAATTACTTGTTTATTGTAGTTAATTGACAGAATCCGCAATTAGTTGTGCCTATTTAGTGTGCATAACTCGGGAGAGAGTGCATATTTAGGTAATTATTGAACATCACAACTCCCAAAGTATAAGAGGGATCTATAACTATGGGTTTAAAGGCGGGATTAGGGATAACGAAGCCTTGGCTGTGATCTAAAGTGAGCTGTAATAAATGAAGTCAGCTAACGTAGCTCGGGAGATTGCGTCTAGTAAATTATCGCAATTGCTCGGGAGAGATTTACGGTAAAAAGAGTTCTCATGATTGATAGAGATATTTTGGTGAATCTATATGAAAGATACCCGAAAGGGATTCCATCAATAGGGTAAATCACTACCTTAGAACCTTCTCATTATTATTTTATAACCCAGAATATTTAGTTTACAGATGTTAGTTATTTATTTTCAATCTTAGTTAGTAGGAATACCATCAAATATTATTTACAAAGTTTAGGAAATTGATTATAAAGGATTTAGTGATTCCGACAAAGGTAATTGATAGGTTAGTTCTCTATAGGATTCGACTCCGAACTTGTAAATCGGATTATATTTGCAACGACCACATTTTCCTTTTTGGAAGGCATAGTTGGGCATGATCAAATTTTGGTTCCATCGTCGGGGAATTAACGATCTTATCAATTACAATTTAAAGAAACACAAAAATTCTTTGTGTAGTCAGTTTTCTCTACACCCAATTGTGCATTGAAATTTTAACGTTTGTTGACCTAGTTGCACAGGTGCATGCCTTGAAACTCATCGAGATCTGGTGAAGTATTAGAAGCATTATCAGATCCTGAGAAATTTTTTAGGGCTTTGAATCGGGCCAACCGACAAAACAAACAATAACCAACAACTGCACAATTCGAAACAATCATGAGAGATAACTAGGAAAACCCAGTAGCACTAATAGCGCCAGCGCAAGAGGCTGCTCTCTATGACTGGGCACAGCCCACAATTGAGAATCTATCCACAGCGATAGTAGTCGCGCAGATACAGGCTGAGTCATTCCAAATCACGATTAACATGTTGCACTTGTTACAGAATAAGGGACTATTTTCGGGGTCACAAGTTGAAGATCCTCAGCAGCACTTAAAGAATTTCCTGTCTATCTGCAAAACCCAAAGGCAACCCAACGTAACTCCGGAAGCAATCAAACTGTTATTGTTTCCATTCTCAGTGACAGGAGCTGTCCAGACATGGCTGAACTCACTCCCCATAAATTCTATAGCAACGTGGGATGAACTAGTCAAGCAATTTCACAACAAGATCCATCCACCCAATAAAACTGCGCAACAAATTGATGAGATTTTGAGCTTTAAACAGAGACCGATGGAGACTTTACCTGAAACATGGGAGCGTTTTAAAGGGATGTTGGTCATATGTCCACACCATGGTGTTCCAGATCAAATATTGGAGCAGCGGTTCTACATGGGATTGTCAGATAGCGTAAAGAACATTGTTGATGCTTCAGCTGGTGGGGCATTCTTGAGCAAAACATGGAGAGAGGGCTAGAGTCTTCTTGACGAGATGGCATAGAATTTGGGCTGGATAACCAGAGGTGCACCCATCACTCCAGTGGTGCACTCAGTGCCTTTAGATCCATCTAATTCTATGGCTAAAAACATGGCCACCTTATTAGCACAAATGAGCTTACTCATCAAAAAGGTGGAAGAGTTAGGGCAGAAAAAGCAGGTACATATTGTCGATACTACCAATGGGGGCTTGTGCGCATCTTGCATTAGTTAGCCACTTGGTAATTAGTGGAATGCAGAACACGATCATCATCACTGAAGACATGAACTATGTGTCCAAGTATGGCGGCCAGAGATAGGGTGGTCAGAATTGGGGTCAACAAAATCAGTAGTACAGGCCAGCACAACCACAGTTCAACACTGGGAACATGGGAGGTATGAGACCACCCAACATGGCACTTACCCACGACCACACGAATACAATAATAAGAATCAGCAGTAGGGGTACCACCCACCTCAGCAGCAATATGGTGGAAGGTAGGAGGTTGGGTTTGCTAGACTTGAAGCAATGATACAGCAGGTTATTAGGTCTAATGCAAAAATTAATGAGAGAGTGGATGCACATGGTGCAGCAATAAAAAATATTGAGGTACATGTCGGCCAAATTTCAATGTCTCTGAACAATCGTCCTCATGGGACACTCCCTGCAGACACTCAGATAAATCTGAAAGATCAGAGACCGAAGCAGCTGATGGCAGCGAGTCTATGTAATGGAAGAGATTTGGATGAAGAGAAAGAAAGGGCTCGAGAAGCTAGACAGGCTGAGACACTCATACCAGTGCCCATCGAGCTAGATGAATCAATGAAACTGACAGAAGTGATAGTCCAGCCTGCTCAGTAAGAAAATAGCATTCAGAATGAGACCGAGAAGGAAGCTAAAACTGTCCAGGAGCCAGTGGTTGATGTAGCAGCTGAGATATATTAGTCCCAAGTGATTGGGAAGAAGAGACCCCCTGCACCCTTCCCCTATAGGTTGGCTAAGTGCAAAAAGGAGGAGCAATACAAGAAGTTCTTTGACATACTGAAGCAAATCCAGGTAAATATACCATTGATTGAAGTTTGATGGAGTTGTCTGGGTATGCGAAAATGATGAAGGACTTGATGTCCCAAAATTTTGATTTTCAAGACTTGGCAACAGTTACGCTTACTCAGACCTCTAGTGTAGTGGTGACTAGGCCAATTGCGAAAAAGCTGTCTGATCCAGGGAGCTTTACAATTCCATGCACTATTGGTAATTTTGCTTTAGCTAAGGCACCGTGTGATCTGTGGGACAACATCAATCTTATTCCCCTAGCAATTTATTGGGCATTGGAAGAGGTAGAACCACCTCTATGTTGTTTCAACTAGTTGACAGGACTAAACGACCCTCTGGAATTCTAGACAATGTGCTAATTTAGGTAGGGAAATTTGTGTTCCCCACAAACTTTGTGATCCTAGACTGTAAGGTAGATGAAGAGATTCCCATAATTTTGGGAAGACCGTTCATTGCCACTGGGAGAGCTCTAATTGATTGTGAGACTAGGGAGCTCAAGATGAGACTAAACGATGAAGAAATAACATTCAATATGCATAAATCTATGAGGCGAACAAGTGAATTTGCCAATTACTCTCTAATTGAAGTCGTGGATGTGATTGTAGAGACTGATGATGAAAGGCTAACTATTGAGGACCCCCTTGTTTCATGTCTAATGAATTTGGATGAGGTGAATGGAGAGGATCTGGCGGAATGGGTGTTGGCATTAGAGGGTAGAGGGTTTTGGGATAGACCCCTAGAGTTTGAGCCCCTGCACTTGGAAAATCGAGTAACTCCTCCAGCAAAGCCATCCATCGAAGAACCACCAAAGCTGGAACTAAAGCCATTGCCCGCCCATCTCAGGTATGAATTTCTTGAACCTAACTCCACGTTACCTGTTATTATCTTATCTAGTTTGTTAGATGTGCAGGCTCAACAACTATTACAGGTACTGAAGGAGTGTAAGACTGCCATTAGGTGGACCATCAGACATAAAGGGGATCAGCCCCACCTACTGTATGCACAAAATTATACTAGAAGAGGGACACAAACCTTCCAGGGAACACCAAAAAAGGTTGAACCCCAATATGATGGAAGTGGTTAAGAAAGAAGTAATCAAGTGGTTAGATGCGGGAATCATTTTCCCAATCTCTGACAGCAGCTGGGTTAGCCCAGTTCAATGTGTCCCTAAAAAGGGTGGCATGACGATAGTCAAGAATGATAAGAATGAATTGATCTCTACAAGAACCGTCATGGGCTGGAGAATTTGCATGGACTATCGAAAGTTAAATCTAGCCACCCGGAAAGACCATTTCCCACTTCCCTTCATTGATCAGATGTTAGACAGATTGGTAGGGAGGTGACATTTTTATTTTCTGGATGGAAAATCTGGGTAAAATCAGATCTCTATTGAACTGGAGGACAGAGAGAAGACCTCGTTCACTTGCCCGTATGGCATTTATGCCTTTAGGAGGATGCCCTTTGGCCTATGGAACGCACCCACCACATTTCAACGGTGCATGATGGCCATATTCACTGACATGGTTGAGGATATCATGGAGGTGTTCATGGATGACTTCTCAGTGGTGGGGAACTCATTTGATGAGTGCCTGATAAATCTGGCTCGTGTGCTGAAGCGGTGTATCAACACTAATCTGGTTCTGAATTAGGAGAAGTGCCATTTTATGGTACAAGAAGGCATAGTCTTAAGACACCGGGATTCAAGCAAAGGAATTGAGGTCGATCGTGCCAATGTAGAGAAGTCCTTTGTGATGTGAGGGCATTTAACTCAGGAAGAAAAAGCAAGTCTTCACTTCTGTTAGAGTACATAGATTAAGCATGAGTGTGTCATGGGATTAGAGTCTTCATTTGAGGTGTGGCTGTTGCACTGCTTAGATTATTCTTTCATAATAGAAGGTGTGACATAAAAAGGGTAATGCATCTAACGAATAGGCCTCGAAGTGTGGTTCAACTTGCTCGAGGACGAGCATAGATTGAAGTGTGGGGTGTTGATAATAGGTGAATTAAACTATAATTGGACCCCAAAAGAACCACATTTTTGTATAGCTTTGTTGTAAAAAGTGATAATCAAATACTCTGACTAGTGCTTTTAATGCATTGCAGGCTATATCTAATGAAAGAAGTCAATAGAGCAAGTTTGGAATCAATTACGGAGAAAAGGAGGCCAATCAAACAATGCCCAATAGATGTACCAAGTGAAAAGTCAAAGAAGTGCAGAAATTGGCTTGCCTCGGTCAGACCGTAACCGCGGTAGGACCGCGGCAGAGTAGTGATGAAGATTCAGAGAGCCCATTTGGCCGCGGTCCTGGCGTAACCACGGTGGGATTGCGTCAGAACGTGAAATAGCCAGGGGAAAAATTGTCAAGTCGGGAAAACTTGGTGTAACACCCTTATAAAAAGTAGGATTTCGGCCATATTAGGTCAGATTTGTTTAGATAGTACTTTGGGCAAGAAACACAAGTGTGAGAGATCACACAAAACATCATAGTTCTTTATTTCTTCTTTTTCTTGCAATTTTCCATGATAAATATTTTCATAGATTATCTTCAAGTTATTATGAGTAGCTAAATCCTTTAGTCTAAGGTTTTGATGGAACCTATTGAAGGATGAACTTCTTGATTATGTTCATATAGTTTCCCGGTTAATCTCTATTTATTCAATTACGTGTTGATTGTAGTTAATTGACAGGATCCTCAATTTGTTGTGCCTATTTAGTGTGCATAACTCTGGAGAGAGTGCATATTAAGGTAATTATTGAACAACAACACGCCCAAATTATAAGAGGGATCTATCACTACGGGTTTAAAGGCGGGATTAGGAATAACGAAGCCTTGGATGTGATCTAAAGTGAGCTGTAATAAACGAAGTCACCTAGCGTAGCTCGGGAGAGTGCGTCTAGTAAATTATCACAATTACTCGGGAGAGATTTACGGTAAAAAGAGTACTCATGATTGATAGAGATATTTTAGTGAATCTATATATAACATACCCGGAAGGGATTCCATCAATAGGGGGAAATCATTACCTTAGAACCTTCTCATTATTATTTTATAACCCAGAATATTTAGTTTACAGCTGTTAGTTATTTATTTTCAATCTTAGTTAGTAGAAATACCATCAACTATTGTTTAAAAATTTTGGGAAATTGATTATAAAGGATTTAGTAATTCCGACAAAGGTAGTTGATATGTTAGTACTCCGTGGGATTTGACTCCGGACTTGTAAAGCGGATTATATTTGCAACGACCGCATTGTCCTTTTTGGAAGGCATAGTTGGGCAAGATAAGGTTGTATCTAGAATATCCATCCAAGAAATAGTAGCAGGCATACCCAGCAAGTCGGTCTAACATCTGATCAAGAAAAGGTAACAGAAAGTGATCTTGCGGGTCACTTTGTTCAACTTGTAGTAGTCCATGCATACCTTTCAACTGGTGATTGTTCTGGTAGGAATCAACTCATTTTGCGAATTTGCAACCATGGTCATGCCACCCTTCTTCGATAAACATTACACCGGCAAAGTCCAAGAGCTATCAAAAATGGGGTACACAACCCTATCATCTAACCACTTGATCACCTCCTTTTTCACAACTTCTTTCATTGCTTCATTCAACCTCCTTTGATGTTCCAAGGAGGTCTTTGCATCATCTTCCAGAATAATCTTGTGTATAAAAAATGAGGGGCTTATCCCCTGAATATCAGCTAAAGTCTATCCAATTGCCTTCTTCCACTTTTGAAGCACTGCCAATATGGCATCAACCTGCGTGTTTGTAAGACAAGAGGAAAGAATAACTGGCAAAGTTGAACTATGGCCTAAGAATTCATACCTGAGGTGTGGAAGAAACGACTTCAACTCCAACACCTGAGGTTCCTTAATTAAAGGTTTTGTTGGTGGAGTGTTCCTATTCTCAAGGTCCAAAGATAGTTTCCTAGGCTCATAAGAGTAAGAGACCATCCCATGTTCACACTCTCCACTCGGCCCTCATCATCTTTGACATCAATATTCAACAATACGGCCTTTAGAGAGTCCTCCGCATTGATCACTGCACTAGTATCATCAACTATCACTGCCATGACAAGATCTACAAAAGAGCACACCTTAGAACTGTTGGGCTACTTCATTGACTTGCACACATGAAAGACCACTTTCTCATCACCCACCCGGAAGGTGAGTTTCCCTACTTCCACATCAACTAAGGCCTTCCCCGTAGCAAAGAAAGGTCTTCCCAATATGATCAGAACTTCATAATCTACCTCACAATCCAAGATCACACAATCGGCTAGCAAGATAAATGTGTCCACCCTGACAAGAACATCATCAATAATACCCAATGGTCTCTTCATAGTTCTATCCGCCATTTGCAATCTCATGGAAGTAAGCCTCGGTTGCCCAATACCCAAAGTATTGAAAATTGAGTAGGGCATCAAGTTGATACCTGCTCCTAAATCGCATAGAGCCTTAGCAAAATCCGCACTCCCAATAGTGCAAGGAATGGTGAAAGCACCGGGATCTTCTAGCTTCGGGGCCATTGAGTGCACAGTTGTATTAACTTGGTGGGTCATCTTTATAGTTTCACAATCCATGGATCGCTTCTTTGTCACCAAGTCCTTCCTGAATTTAGCATAACCGGCAATTGTTCTAGAGCCTCAACCAAAGGCACATTAATGGATAAGCTCTTCATCATGTCAATGAGCTTTTTAAACTGATTCTCATTTTTGTGTTTCGTGAGCCTTTGAGGATAAGGTGGAGGTGACCTTGGCAAAGGAGCCTTGGATTTAGGCACAACTAGCTCTGGCATGTCTATTACGTGTTCCCTAGATAGGTTCACTTTATTTTGAGTTTCCATCTTGGCATCTTGAATATCAATCCTCACTTCTTTATTCACATTATCATCAATCACATTTTCAACCACCAAAGGAACTTCATCTTCTTGCAACTCAACTTCATCACTCAAAATTTGCTTTTGTTTGGAGGCATTCACATCACTGCCTCATCCACTCTTTGTAGTTTCTGCCATAACATGATTGTTTCCACCATTCAAGTTTACTCCCCTATTACTTGGTAGAGCCCTCTTAGGGTGAGTATTCAAGGATTGTGAGATTTGGCCTAGTTAAACCTCCAAATTTCTAATTGTAGTATTATGGGAAGACAACTAAGCATCGAAATCCGCATTCTTTTTCATCATCTGTTCAAATATCATTTCAATTCTCCCCATGTCATTGTTAGAAGAACTAGGCCCTTGTGAGGGAAATGGGGGGGATTGTTTAGTTGTTGGTACATTAGGGGCCTTTGAAAGCCTTGACCCCGATTTCCTTGATTTCCATTGTTCCATCAACCTTAACTATTGTTACAACACTAGTTGTTGTTGTTTCCATTCCAATTACCCTAATTGATTAGATTATTGTTCTAATTGCCCCAATTGGAATTTTGGTTGTTGTTCCCCGAATTACCATTGTGTTGTTGTTGTTGATTGCCCCAGTTGCCTTGGGGTCTCCATTGTTGTTGGTTGGAAGAATTTCTCCTTTGGCCTTGATAGTTGTTCACGTACTGTACCACTTCATTCTACCCATCATAACCATCATCTTGGAATCCACCACAATCATTATAAAATTGATCTGAACTCCCTTGGTTCTGTTGACCTCTTTGTCTTCTTTTGTTCACTAGCATGTTGACACCCTCCATGGCATTCATTTGGCGAGGATTTTGAAATTGTTGCAACTGTGCCTTTGCTAGTTGGTTCATTTTTATTATCAACTCATCTGTAGCCTTCCCATGATCATGTAACTCTTTGTGCAAATGAGTGACCGTGGGGTCACCCTGGGGCACATTGGCTCGACTTTGCCAAGCGGAGGATATGTCAACCATCTCGTCAAGAATGGCACAAGCTTTATCATAAGCCAGCTTGAGGAAATTACCCCTAGCAAGTTGGTTCACTATACATCGATTTGTTATTTTGATGGCCCGATAGAAAATCTGTTGCATCACTGCCTCAATCATATCATTGTTGGGACATTCCTTTACCATGATTCTATATCTCTCCCAAATCTCATGCAATGGTTTAGTGGGCGCCTACTTGAAAGCTAAGATCTCATCTCGCAATGCTTCCATATGCCCCAGTGAGAAGAACTTTGTAATGAATTTATCCGCCAACTCATCCCATGTAGTGATGGAATGGTTGGGAAGTCGCACAAGCAAATCCAATGCCTTCCCTGTAAGTTAAAATGGGAAGAGTCTCAACCGAAGTGCATTCTCGGACACATTAGTTTTCTTGCTCTCCCAACAGGAATCCACGAAACACCTGAGATGTTTGTACACATTTTCAGTGGGAGCACCCGTGAATTACCTTCGCTGCTCCAACAATGTCAACATCACATTAGTAATTTGAAAATTGCGTGCCCGGATCCGAGGTGGGACAGTTGTAGTTGCATAGCCTTGGTTTGGGAGCACTCTGTGAGCCACTCTTAGAGGTGGCAGAGGAGGGTCTGGAATATTTTCATTAGCATTCTCCTGGCGGACTTTACATTGTGCATGACGTACAAGATGAACCTCATCATATCCGACATCATCTACCTCCTCCCTTGCAATCACATTTCCAAGAGGGTCATTATTGTTTGCTTCCATTTTTTACCTGAAGTTGTGACACACACAAATTAGTAACGTATAAGGAAGGAAGAAACACAAAACTATTTAGATAGATATCCAAAACCATTAGCTCCCCGGCAACGGTGCCAAAAAGTGAGGCCAACCCTGTAGTAATACAAAGTAGCAAGAGTGGTCGAAATAGCTTTTACCCGAGAAGGTCGGGGTCGATTTCCACAGGGAGGTAGATATTGGAATTTAGTTTCTACCTAAATTGGAGTTACGTAGTTGTTCCTAATTGAACTTTTTATCATAATTGGTTTTGATATTACTTCTAATTTTATACTACTATGATGCTAAATTGAGCTAAGTTAAGCTTTGAGTTAACTATTGAACATTGTCTAATTAGTTTAAAATGCACTATGAAAGCGACTTTCTCCTAGGTGGATAATTGATGGATTCTCGAGTCTAAGGCTAGATTGTCACATTTGGGAATTACAATATAACCATTGCATGATTCTACTCACTCTTTACCTCTCGGTGGTTCAAGTGATTTTGCCCTAATTGACTTTCTGAAGACCAATTAGGTATGATAATTTGTGCAAGAAATAGAGGTTCAAGTTGGGTATTACTATCTCTAGGTTTAACACTTTAATTTGGGCTATCAATCTCTTGAGTACGCCCCAATTCCTTGTTGGACCAATTTCATAGACCTAGGTTCTCTTTCTCAAGAAGGGCCAAAGTCAACTAGGCATAAACTAGTGTTTGCAACAACTAATTAAACATTAAAACCCTAAAATAAGTCAAAATATCAAACACCCATAGACAATCAAGCAGTAAAATACAAGATCCATCAATTACCCACATTAGGGTTGAGCGACAATCCTTGCTAACGGGTCTAGCTACTCATGGTTATAGAAGAAAACAAAGAAATAGATGAAGAAAAACCCATAATAATTAATTACTAGACAAAACTTGAAGAATCATGAAACTATTGTGAAATTACTCAAAATGGCAAAAGAACACTATTCACGAACGTAGCTGTTGTCTAGAATACAACTGATGACCTAAAAATGGCAAAACAAACAATTTATACTAGGACGAAAATTCTAGACAAATATACCCCTGAAGGGTTAATGTGGAACCCGCAAAATCGAGTGCGGCCGCACTAAGGCTCTTGGCTGCAATAATCTGCTCTCTAAAGTTAGACACCACGGGCCACACAAAATGCATTACGGCTGCAGTGGCTTCTATTGTGGTCCACATAAAATGGACCACAGACCGCATTGGAAATATTCCCCCAATTTGGAACTCTCTGTACTTGGGCTTTATGGATCACACAAAGTCGAGTGTGGCTGCAATGAAGTTAACGCGGTCCACACAAAATACTTTGCAGCCACATTGCTTGGCTGCTTGAAATGCATACTCTCCGAACCTCCTCTTTGCGGACCGCATAGAATGGTGTGTGCCACACTAGTCCTGTTATACTAAGCTTGGCCTTGTTCTTGGTACTTGTGCATGTCTCACTCCGTTTGAGCTGGTTTTGACAAATTGTCACCTTGTTGACCAAACCCTGCAATCAAGTACAACATGTGAGCCTTTGGGATTATTCTGTACACATTTCTAATCAAAACATAAGCAAGAAGGAGTGTAAAATGCAACATAATCCCTAGTTATCACTAGCCCATCAGTTTGATTATAACTCTGCTTTAGTTTGTATTTCGTCGGTAATCTTCACATATCTAGTATCAACTGCTTAAACAACTAGCACAAAAATAGATTACTTATTTTTAGATTCTCATCAACAAATTTAATTGTTATTACCATTTTCACGGTAAACAGGAATCAATTCTTGCCATTTGCAGAGTTTTCCTACAACAATAGCTACCAATCAAGTATTCAAATGGCTCCCTATAAGGCCCTATATGGGAGGCGGTTTCGTTCTCTAGTTGGTTTATTTGAGCTGGGTGAGTCTAGATTGTTGAGCATAGACTTAGTTCGATATGCCTTAGAGAAAGTCATGTTGATCCAGGATCGACTTCGTACAACACAATCCAGGTAGAAGAGTTATGTTGGTCGGAAGGTTTATGATGTATCATTTATCGTGGGAGATCGGGTTTTGCTAAGTTTTCACCCATGAAAGGTGTGATGAGGTGCGGGAAGAAGGGAAAGTTAAGCTGTAGTTATATTGGTTCTTTTAAGATCCACGAGCGAGTGGGAAGGTGGCCTACAAGCTTGCATTGGAACCAATATTCCATGGTTTTCATGCTTTGGAAGTATCATGGTGATTCATCCCATGTTTTAGACTTCAGATAAGTCTAATTGGACAAGGATTTGACTTATGTTGAAGAGCCAATGGCTATCTTGGACAGACAAGTCCAAAAGTAGAGGTCAAAGAATATTGCTTCTGTAAACGTTCAATTGAGGAGTCAACCAGTCAAAGAGGTAACTTGGGAGACTTAGCATGATATACGTTAATCATTATCCTCGTCTTTTTACAACTTCAGGTATGTCTCTATACTCACTCGAGGACGAACGTTTGTGTTTACAGGGGAGGATGTAACAACCCGGCCACTCGTTTTGAGTTTCATAGCCCCGTTGTCCTATTTATTGCACTTTTATATTTATATTGTGGTTCTGTGACTTGCCTGGGTGGTGGTATAGTTTCAAGTGTGTTTTGAAGTGAATTGAGACACTTAGTCCCAAAGTTGGTAATTTTAGCTAAAAGAGGTGATTGGAGTTTGACTTTTGTGTAGATGACTCCAAAATAAAGTTTTGATGTTTGCGATAGCTCTGTATGGTGATTTTGGACTTAGGAGTGTGTTCAGATGTTGATCTGGAGGTTTGTAGGTCATTTCATCTTGAATTGGCAAAAGTTAGAAAGTTTAAGGTTGAGAAGTTTAACCGAGAGTTGACTTTATTGATATCAGGTCCATATTTGTTTCGGGAATTGTAATAGGCCATTGTGTGATTCATGACTTGTGCGCAAAATTTGAGGTCAATCGGAGCTGGTTTCGCATTGATCGACGTTTAGTTTGGAAGTTGAATGTTCATGGATCCAATAAGTTTGATTTGAGCCGAAATTCATATATTTGATGTTGCTGGATGTGATTTTAGGCTTCAAGTTGGTCCGTTATGTGATTTGGGACTTTATGGAATGTTTGGACAAGGGCCCCGGATGTTATTCGGATTGAATTCGGAATCATTTTGGACTTAGAAGAATTCATGTCTAGTTGAGGTTTTGGGGCAAATGCATATGCGCACTTTGAGCCTCTGGTGCGGCACCGTAGAAGCGGCTAGGGAGCCGCAGAAATGAGTTGGGGGCTGGGCAAGATGTGGCTGCAGGTGTGATCGTTTCTTCACAGAAGCAGCATGGTTCCGCAGAAGCGCAAGCATAGATTCGCTCAAAGGTCCGCAGAAGCAATTTTCCCTAGCTTAATAAAAAACCAACCTGCGATGGATTTTCGCAGGTGCAACACCACAGAAGCGGAATAAATTGGTATAAATGAGCTTGATCGAGGGTTTTGTTGCATTTTTCATCTTTTAAGTTAGTGATCTCTGCATTGGGCGATTATTGAGGGCATTTTAAATGAGTTGATCGGGGTAAGTGTTTTTAAATCAGATTGATTATTATTTATGAATCCATCATTGTTTTTATCATTTAATTATTGTTTTGAGGTGAAAAATTAGGGAAATTTGGTGAAAACTTCCAAAGCTATAATTTAAGGATTTAAGGTCGATTTGAGGTCAGAATTGGATAACATTTAGTATGGTTGGACTTAATATTAAATGGTTGTTCGGATTTAGTAAGTTTTGACGGCCTCCGAGAGGTGAGCCATGGGCTGACATTTTGAGTTGACATTTTGATTTTCTTTAAATATTGCATCTTTATTATCCGTAATAGTTTCTTATGGTTTGTATTTATGTATTATGTTATTTTTGAGTTAGAACCGTGCCGTCTGGTGTTTAATATTCACGAAATGGCTTACAATTGGATTGAGTTAGCTTGTTCGAGGTAAGTATTTTGCCTAACTTTTTGAGGGGAAACTACCCCTTAGGATTTGGATTGAATGTGCTCTTTGTGTTATGTGAAAGTCGTGTACGCTAGGTGACGAGTGGGTACACGAGCTATATGTGGTATTTGACCCGTTTAGGCCATATAGACTATTTCCATGCCTTTAGTTGGGTCATTAAAACATGTCACCTCTTTCATTGCTAATTTACTCAATCATTTGATTATCTACTCTCCCACACTTATTTGACGTTGTAGCACTTGTTCTACCTCTTACTACATATTTGCTCTTATATGTTTTAGTTGAAGTTATTGCTTTCCTTATTGTCTTGTTACTTCTTTAATTATTGAACTTAGTTACTTGGATTTGGTATTTCATAGAATATATTCTTGTTGAATTATTGGTGTTGAAGTTGTAAAAGTTGTTATCACATTGAGGCGAAATTGTTAATTATTGAGGTATCTCTGTTTTTGAGCTATTCACCTTTATTTTTTTATTATTCAGATTCTTGTTCACATTGTGGTTGAGCCAAAGGCTATTTGTTGTGGAAAACATTAATATTGTTGACTTTGTGGCACGTTGTGGCATATGGGCGCTTGTGAAGCTAGTTGTGATTGTGTTGTGATATTGATACACATGCGGTGGTATAAGGCTAGGGGTTGAAACGCATGTAGTGAGATAAGTTGGGCTTGATACACGCGTTGCAAGTAAGGGAACTATTTGAATCCATGTGGTGTGATAAGATGGGCTAAAACGCGGGTAGTTATTGTCGAAGCCCCCTTTTTCTTTAAAGGCAAAATCGGGTTTACGACATTTCGGAGGACAACTCTTTTCCCTTTTGGGAATTGGTTTTGGAGTTTAAAGAGTCGCCACCTAATGATTAAGTGCATTAGGACACTAAGAAGGATTTGAGTTTAAAACCAGAGTTTGGGTAAGGGCTAGAAATTATCTCGGGGGGAAGGTGTTAGGCACCCCCCAAGATCCACTAGTGTGGTTCGCGGCCATGCTACAATTGTGACTTTAAAAACAAATCAGCATTCAAGACAAATTCACATAGAGACTGCAAGTAGGTATGCATAAAGGTTGCTAAACATGCTGAAGTTATGGATAGGTGATTTCCTAGTTATTTGAAAGAATGTCTAAGTGCAGAAAATGGGACCAACTAATGAGTATAAATAATCAGACAAAGAAGTAAGTGAGCAAAAATTTTTAGAGGAAGAGAACGGTGCGGAAAAATAAAAGGGGGAATTTTAATGACTGAAACAAAGTGCAGAATTTTAAATAACAAAGAATTGACAGTCTAAAAATAATTACATAAAGGGAGGGAGGGGGGTCCTAGGCTTGTAAAATACATGGATCATCCACACAACACTTGGTAACCAATTGTACATATGGTATTATCGCGTGATCATCATCTCCATGTCTACCCGTTCCTATCCCGTTAAGGTATTAAAGCGTGGAATAGTATTGTTACTTATTGCATGCCATTACCCGTCCCGATCCTATCAGCCCTTGAGGCATTAGGACTACTAGTCCTAAAGGGAAGGGAATTGAGGATTTTTAGAAGTTTAATAAAGGATAAAAATCTAGGCGACAAACAAAACATATAGTCAGATATGGGGAGACAAACAACAGTTAGGGCTCTGATAGGCCTCCTCATTTAAAGGAAAATACATAGCATGACTTCAGATACTGGTTAGGTCTCTAACTACACTTAACGTAGGAAGGGTGGATGATATATCACATATTTTTAGATAAGAAGTCAAAATTAGACTTTCCTACTGGTTGTAATTATAAAAGACTGGTGTAGTTAATTAATTACCTAATAGTTTGCCTAGGTGTGGCCTGTAATTATGATATCTAACAATGCAGAAGGCGTACTGATTTTAAAGGAAGATTATGGATTTTTGAAACAAACAAAAGTTCTGCAGATGTTAAAACGACTAGACTACTGATTTTTGATTTACAAGCAAGATGGACGATTAATATTTAGTTAGTTATTCCTATAGACATGCTCTCTAGGTGTGATTGACTTTTAAAGCATTTATACAAGTGCAGAATTCCTATAGACATGGTATCTAGAGTGCATTTTGTTATTTTGGGCCTACAAACCGTTTGCCTAGTGATAAATGATGTGCAAAAGTGCAGAAAACCGTATATTCATGGTCTCTATATGCAGGCATGACTAAACTTATAGACATGATTTCTATATGCAGATGTGAATAAGCTTACAACCATGAGTTCTAAATGCAGATAAACTTATAGACATGCTTTCTAAATGTATAATGAAATGACATATAAGCATGATATCTATATACAGATACATAAATGAAGATGATATGATTGCAGGAATAAAACCTAAAGAATGATATCTACCCAACATTCATAACATGAGAGACCTTCCCCATTTTTTACTATACGCCCCATAGTTATTACGAAATTATTACAACTTGAATGAATCCAGAAAAAGATAAATTACCTCAGAAAAATAACATTCCAACAAAGGAGAGCCTAATTCAGACATCTAGTCTGATACATGAGATAGACCAACTTCCAATGATCAGATTCCCAAAGCCTTTCTCTCATCTGGGATGTGTCAAAGTTCCAAGGAGCTTCAGGAACTCCAAGCAATTCTTACACCCCAAATATCATACAGAATTATGGTGTAGTGTGGAAGGGCCAGCCCTCAAATGTCCAAGTTCAGAGGGAACTCAAGGTCCCAAGGCAAGGCTCATAGGAGGGAGGTAGAACTTAGAGTGTAGGAGTAAGTGTAATTTCAATAGGGGGATTAGGGAAGTCCATGGCAGGATGGTGGTCATACCTAGCAATTGGGATGCTCGCACACCCCTGACTAACCTGTCAGCTTTAAATTGGGGAGTTAGGACCTATTGAAGGTCAGGTTCAGCCCTGGACAGTAATTTGGATGCTGCCAGGCCATGGACTTTAGCTCAGCATAGATAGGGGAATAGGGTATGGGGCTCATAATAGAAGTAGGATACAATGAAAGAGCAAGCAAATGGCACGCCCAGTAATGAGAGATACTAGCACACTCTCCATCCTAATTAGAGGCTAGGGCTCAAAGCTCAGTTCATGGGCAACATATATTGTTGCCATGCCCTAATTCCCCAATCACACACATACAAAGGGTAATGGGATAGGGAGCAAGTGTTCAGAAGAAAGAGAAGCAAGTAGTAGCATGTAGGCATATTAAATTAAATGCTAAACTTTACAGAGAAAAGAAAATAGACATGGGTACATGGGCTATAAATAAAACACATTGGGGTGATGCTTAAAAAATTAAGTTAGAACATACTAGTTTTAAAGAGACAAATAAAAAGGAGCAGTAGTCTTGTAAAAATCCAAAGTGCATCAAGAAGTAAGAATACTTTTAAGTGAGAGTTCAGAAGAGAATTGTGAAATTGTGTAGTTTTTTCAGTGTGTTCAATCGTGTTCTCATGTGTCTTATAGAAAAGGGTCGTATGTTTACAGTGCAGAAAGCAGGCAAAAATAAGGTAAGAAATAATTCGAGACTGATTGTAAATTAATTACATAAGACTCCCTTTAATTAAGGGATTCAAATTCAAATGGTACAAACTAATTAAGGAAAGAAATTAAACAAACATTTTGTGCAAAGTAGAAAATCGGAGGCAAGTACATGGAAGTTATTTAAGTATAGGGTCTTGATAATACACGATTTATGCAAATAAGGCAAGAGAATCAGTTGACAGCCAGTAAATCACAAAGGCCTAAAATATGGTATGAGTGAACCAAGTCACAAAAAATAAAGAAGGGTTTTACCTAAGCTAAATAATCTAGGGAATCAGTAAAAGATGGAATGAAAATCAATCAAGCTATATTCAGATGGAGGTTTACGCTAATTGCAGATTTAAAGACCAATTAGAGGGAAATTCATCATATAGAAGGAGTATGTGAGTATGAAAGAAAATTGTCGTGTAAATCAGCATAAAAATCCAATAGCAGAGTTTAGAAGAGTTTATCAAAAGTCAGAATCATATGAAACTCCGAAATTATCCTAAAAGAGTTGGGGGTTTTGAAATACGAATCGTAGTTTAGGCAAATCACAAAAAGAGAGCAAGCAATTGCATCAAAACATATATAGCAAAGCAACATGCAATCACAGTAGAAGGACATAAAGCACACAATGACAAATACTGATAAGAACAACAGGAGAAACATGCTTAGAAGAATCCTAAACAAGGCTCAATATAAGGCAGACAAGGAACCATAAGAACTTAGCAAGGAAAATATAGTAGAAAAATACAAGGATCGTCGAAAAAGGTATTGCAGAAAAGCACATTGGAAGACACAGTACAACAAACATATAAGAACATGATAACATAAAGTAGAAAAATCTACAAGACAATAATATCAAAAACACAGAAAGGAAAGCATACAAAAGATGATACGAGAACACAGCAGAGGCACACACAAAGAAGAAAAACATAAAAAACTCTTAAACATTTTCCCGAAAACCCTAAATCGGAAAAGAACGGTTTTGAAAGTAATTTTCAAAGGAAAATTTAGGGAAATCGTTTAAAAGTTCAAGTATAGGATAGATACACAACGGATCTAAAAAGAATCAGAGAAAACCTTGAAAGGCTAGGGTTTTAGAGGAACCCTAGGATGAGAAAGGCTTGGAAAGTGTTCGATGTAATTCGGATAAGGTCGGAATCAGACTTAGGAGGCTAGGATATGCCGGAGCAAGCCCGGAGATGGTCGGAAACCCTGAATCGGCGAAGGTATGGGTGAAGACCTTCGAGGTCTGGTCTTGAACCTTCGAGTATCAGGCACATGAGGGGTAATACGAGGTGAGTATAGGTCGTCCATGTCCTAAGAGGCCACAGATTCTGGTTAGTCTAGGTTGAAGAGGTTAAAGGTGTTTAGGGTTTTCAGGAACATTCCAGAGCATTTGAGAGGGGGAGGGTATTCAGAGAGGGCTGCTGTAATGAAAATGAGGGGATTAGGGTAGTCACCTAGGTTGAATTAATGTTTGGGGTTAAGTGGGATTGGGCTGGTCCGAAATTGGGTTCAAAAGTGGGTCAATTAGGGGGTAAATTTAGGCTATAACTGAAATACCAAACGGACTGCAACTGAAATGAAATTAGGCTAGCTTTTAAATAGCTAATTTTTTCCTTTTATTTTTTAAAAATAGCAATAATAATTTTAAAATACTGGGAATAATTTCCTAATTGCAAAAATGATGTTAATCGTAAAATAGGCTGTAGTTGCAACTATATGCGATTTAGCTTTAAGAATACCAAATAAATTTATAAAAATATGCAAAAATTACCTTTATTATATTTTGGTGTAAATATGAGGATAAAATAAGTTAATCACAAAAAGGATAATTTTTGGGAATAATTATTGATTTTGTATTGCCAAAATGGGCAATAAATCGATTTTAAAATCTTTTAAAAAATTAGAAAAAATATGAAAATTCTTAGCCAGGCTTCTATATGCATACACATACTATTTTAAAATTATTTTGAGTATAAAATACATAGGAAAAAATTGGGTATCAATGGCTGCCCCTCTTTACCCGGGAAGGATGAAAGAGTTGTCGGGTAAAGATATGATGGCCAATTTTGACCAAGCGAAATGGTTTTTAAGAATTTGACTGTGCTGTGGTTTTTGAGCTACCTACATATCCCCGGTCTTATAGGAATCAGGCCGTATGTATTTCAGGACCCGTCGTCGGAACATGCCAATGGAGATTTCGAAAGACATACGCGATGTTCATGTTGAGAAGGATGGTCGGAGTCTGATAGGCTGCGGGAACTGGAGCGGGATCGCTCCTATTTAAAAGGACGTTGCTAGCCGGTGTACCTGAAAATGAATAATACAAACATATTGTGCGTAAATTTAAACATGATGCAAGTTCCCATTGGACCATGAATGTTGTCTTTGGACGGTTGGGAAGATGTCCTCAGACCATGACGTCGTGGGCCATGAAGCGTATAATAATGGATTCGCAGGCTATGAAATAATGTTCTCGGGCTATGAGAATGATGCCTCCGAACTATGATGCCTTTGAATATTGATATGAAAGAGATAAAATGGGGTCCTTAGGCCATGGCATGGCGTTCTCGGGCTATAAAAATGGTGCCTCCGAATAATGACGCCTTTAGACAATTTGGCAACCTTTCAGCCCATGAAATGCAAGATTTGGCGATATTTCAGCCGATGTAAAGTGTAAATATAAATGGCAATCTTTCAGCTTACGGGAGATTTAGATAAAATGGCGATATTTCGGCCAATACAGGTTTTAAATAAAAGTGGCGATATTTCAGCCGACATAGGATGTAAATAAAAGTGGCGATATTTCAGCCGATGAAAGACATAAACAAAAGATAGCGGTATTTCAGCCATGCAAGAAAGAATAAAGTGGCGATATTTCAACCATGCTGATGTAAATAAAAGTGGCGTTATTTCAGCTGATGCAGGATTTAAATAGAGGTGGCGGTTTCTCAGCCATGCAGATGGACGTAGAGCTTAACCTCGGAAGGCAGAATAGTAGACTTATGCAATGCAGATAGAGATAGAGCTTAGTCTCGGAAGGCAGAATGATAGCCTTATGTAATGCAGAGAAATGCAGGATGGAGGTAGAGTTTAACCTCGAAAGGTAGAAAAGTAGCCTTATGCAATGTAGTAAAATGCAGATGGAGCCAGAGCTTAGTCTCGGAAGGCCGAAAGGTAGCCTTATACAATGCAGAGAAATGCAGATGGAGACAGTGTTTAGTCTCGAAAGGCAGAAAGGTAGCCTTATGCAATGTAGAGAAATGCAAGTGGAGATAGTGCTTAGTGTCGGAAGTCAGAAAGGTAGCCTTATGCAATGCAGCAAATAAAGGTGAATAGTAATGAAATCTCTTAGCTGATAGATGATAGCTGATAGCTGATTGCGTCATTGTGGCTGCTGGGGATGTCGTGTGCGGATAGCACTTGTAAGTAAGTGATTATTCTGAGAGTTGTATTACTGAAAAAGTATGAGTATTTAATCGTATATGATGATTTTATGTCTTGGGTGCCTGCATCCACAGAAAAATCGTGAGTTTTGTAAAAGGGGGAAGGTTAGTTTGTCTTCCCGTGGACTTCGCTTGTCCTACTCGGCTCTTGCTTTCATTGGGGTAGCATCGCTAAACAAAGCAATTTTGATAGTAGCCATGCATGATTTAGTAATATAATTTAAAATGATTTTCTTTTAGATGAACAGACGACTACAACGCGGTTCAAGACCTTGCAACCTCTTTTGCTCCGGAATTTTGAGGTTCCTCCTCAAAATTCTGCCTCGGTTTACTGGGTTGGTGCCTCTAACGGTTGCGTAAGATGAATGACTGAGAATTGACTTCAGAATTTTAAGGGTCCCACTTTCCGATACCGGGGGAAATGAAAATTTTATTGAATTTTGACCGAATCCATAAGGCTGCCTACGTATCCCCTCTTAAATGGGAATCAGGTCCGATGTAGTTCAAATTACATAAGGAAATCATAAATAGTTACACATAGTATCGCTTGACTGCATCTAATTTATCGGCTTCGGCCATACTTCTTTATCTATTTATGCAAGTATGAGGGCTCCTCTTGTTAGAACCCGATGAACCATGTATGGACCTTGCCAGTTGGGAGAGAACTTCCCTTTGGCTTCATCTTGATGTGGAAAAACCTTCTTTAACAACAGCTCCCCTGGTGTGAAGCGTCTTGGTCTGACTCTCTTGTTGAAAGCTCGGGACATTCTGTTCTGATAAAGATGATTGTGGCAATCTGCATTCATTCTCTTCCCATCTATGAGAGCTACCTGTTCGTAATGACTCTTTACCCATTCTCATTATTAATCTCTGCTTCCTGTATGATTCTTAGAGATAGAATTTCTACCTCGACGGGGATGACCGCTTCTGTACCATAAACTAGCATATAAGGAGTTGCCCCAGTTGATGTGTGAACTGTGGTGCGGTACCCCAATAAAGCAAACGATATCTTCTCGTGCCACTGCTTATGTTTTTCTATCATCTTCCTTAGTATCTTCTTGATATTCTTGTTGGCTGCTTCTACAGCTCCGTTTATCTGAGGTCTGTAGGCTGTAGAATTCTTGTGTTTGATTTTGAATGTTTCACACATTGTTTTCATCAGTTTGCTATTAAGATTGGAGCCATCATCAGTAATGATTGACTCTGGGATTTCGAATCGACAAACGATATGTTCGCAGACAAAGTCTGCCATGACTTTCTTAGTCACCGCCTTGTATGATGCTGCTTCAACCCATTTGGTGAAACAATAAATTGCCACCAGAATGAACCTATGTCCGTTTGATGCGGCAGGCTCGATAGGTCCGATGACATCCATTCCCCAAGCGGCGAACGGCCATGGCAAACTTGTTGCATTAAGCTAATTAGGAGGCACCTTTATCATATCTGCATGTATCTGACAGCGATGACATTTTTGGACGTACCGGATGCAGTCCGTCTCTATAGTCATCCAAAATAACCAGCTCCGAGTATTTTCTTAGCTAAGACAAAACCGTTCATATATGGGCCGCAAGTCCCTACATTAATTTTTTCCAATAGCCTGGATGCGTCCTTTGCTTCGACAGACCTTAATAATCCCAAATCGAGGGTCCTCCTATACAGGATTCCTCCGCTGTGAAAGAAATTGTTGGATAACATTTGAAGTGTGCGCTTCTGAGTAGTATTTGCAAGTTTTGAATATTTCCCGGTGGCTAAATGTTCCCTGATATCATGAAACCAAAGTTTTCCATATGCCTCTTCTTCGATATGAGCACAGTAAGCTGGATGATTATGGATTTTCACAGGAATAGGGTCAATGAAATTTATGTCTGGGTGTTGTATCATGGACGATAAGGTAGCCAATGCATCGACAAACTCATTCTGGATTTTGGGGATATGTCGAAATTCTGTCTTTGGAAACCTCTTCCTCAACTCCTGTACATGATGCAAATATGGGAGTAGCTTGGAGTTCTTAGTCGTCCATTCTTGTTGGACCTGATGCATAAGAAAATATGAATCTCCAATCACTAGCAACTCTTGTACGTTCATGTCAATGGCCATATTGAGCCCTAAGATGCAAGCTTCTTACTCGGTCGTATTGTTAGTTCACGGGAACCTGAGCTTGGCGAATACTGGATAATGCTGGCCAGTTTCTGATACTAGGACTGCTTTATGTCAACTCCTTTTAAGTTTGATGCTCCATCAAAAAACATTCTCCAACTGTCAAAGGATTCTGCAATGTCTTCTCCTATGAAAGACACTTCTTCGTCAGGAAAATACGTCTTTAGAGGCTCGTATTCTCCATCCACAGGATTTTCAGCAAGATGCTCTGCTAGCACTTGCCCTTTGATTGCATTCTGAGTCACGTAAACGATGTCGAATTCACTCAGCAGGATTTTCCATTTGGATAGCTTGCCAGTGGCCATGGGCTTCTGAAAGATGTACTTCAGCGGATCGATCCTTGATATGCGATAAGTAGTATAGGCACAGAAATAATGCCTCAACTTCTGAGCCACCCATGTCAGAGCACAACAGGTGCGCTCTAATAGAGAATATCGGGCCTCGTATGGGGTGAACTTCTTGCTGAGATAGTAAATGTCCTATTCTTTCCTTCATATTTCGTCATGTTGGCTAAGAACACAACCAAATGCTCCATCCAACACTGCAAGGTGGAGTAATAAAGGTCTGCCTGGCTTCGGCGGGACCAAAACTGGTGGTGTTGACAGGTACTCCTTGATTCTGTTGAAAGCCTTCTGATAGTCATCAGTTGATTTGGTAGCGGTGTCTTTCTTCAACATCTTAAATATTGGCTCACAAATGATAGTGGACTGAGCTAGGAACTAGCTGATACAGTTGAGTCTCCCCAAGAAACTCATCATGTCCTTTTTGTTCTTTAGCAGCAACAATTCTTGAATGGCCTTAACCTTTGATGGATCCAGTTCTATTTCTCGGCGTCTCACAATAAACTCAAGTAGTTTTCTGGCGGAGACCCCGGATGCACACTTGGCAGGGTTCAGCTTCAGGTTGTACCTCGGTCTGTTGACAAATGTCCTCAAATCTCCCATGTGGTCAGTAGCTCTCTTAGATTTGATGATGACATCGTCTACATATACCTCAATCTCTTTGTGTATCATGTCATGGAAAATAGTGGTCATGGCCCTCATGTAGGTGGCCCCTACATTTTCAAACCCAAACAATACATCCCCTACGGCGTAATGAAAGATATTTTCTCAGCATCCTCTTCATCCATCCATATCTGATGGTACCCAACAAAATAATCGATGAATGGTTGTCGTTCATGCTTGGCGCAGTTGTCAATTAGAATGTTTATATTCGGCAAGGGAAAGTCATCTTTCGAACTGGCTAGGTTGAGATCCCGGTAGTCAACACAGAATCTGACCTTCCCGTCCTTCTTCGGTACCAGCACAATGTTGGCTAACCATGTTGGATACTCCACCACCCTCAGAACCTTAGCTTTGACCTGTTTAGTGACTTTTTCCTTGATTTTCAAACTCATATCTGGCTTGAACTTCCTGAGCTTCTGCTTTACCGGAGGACATGTCGGATCGGTTGGCAACTAGTGAGCTATAATAGGTGTACTGAGACCAGTCATATCATCATACGACCAGGCGAATATGTCGGATCGGTTGGCAACTAGTGAGCTACAATAGGTGTACTGAGACCAGTCATATCATCATACGACCAGGCAAATATGTCCTCCTATTCCCTTAGGACTTCCGTGTACTCCTCTTTTTCTGATGGTGACAGATGAACACTGATGCATGTTTCTTTGTCATTTTTTGTATTTCCCAAGTTAACAACCTTAGTCTCGTTGCAAGTCACAATCGTCGGTTCATCAAGATAAGTAATAGTAATGCTATGTAAATATAGTGAACGATGAAAAGTAATAAGAGCGACATTTATGAGAAACTAAAATGCTTTGATAAATTTCATAATTGTTTTTAACATTGGAGCTCTTATTTTGAAATTAAAATGCGGAAAGAAAATCAACTAGTAAAAATAAAGATGATGCATGGTGCTTTGTTCAGCTTTGCTACCCCGAAGCTTTTCGGACCCTGGTGGTTCTGACGGACCAATAGGCAAGGCGTGCTCCACGGCTCAAGGGTTGTATGGAAGGGCCTTCATCCCCCTCCTCCTCGAAAATGACACAATAGTCCGTATTATCATCTTCCAGGAACAAGTTCCTCATTGCTGCTAATACTTCATCTTCTTCTGACCCATAATTGACTTCGGCTGGTTGAAAAGTCTGCTCCAGACCGGGTATCGGATGCTCTAGTGGATAGTAAGGACCACGCCAGGGTCGCGACCATTCCTTGAATTCTTTCCAGGTATACTCATATCCCCAACCAAAAGTGGTACTATGTTTCTTCAGCTTGATAGGTTTGGTGATTCCCTGGAGGTTCTTGTCGAGCCCTTTGCCAGGTTCATATCCGCTCTAATTTAGTATACTTTCAATCTTGTTATCCCGCCATTTTTCCTTGTCTGCGGCGTTGACTCGCTCAATATGATGATAAGTTTCTCTGCATATCTTCTTTTTTCCTCTGATTGCCGGGATGGTCTAGCAACTGTATATGGGATTGCTATCGTCGTCGTAAATAATCACCTCTTGGTGATTCCCCTCAAACTTCACCACCTGATGTAGGGTTGATGCTACGGCCCCGGCGGTAAGAATCCAAGGTCATCCCAGTAGCATATTGCAAGATGTTGGGACATCTATTACTTGAAAGTCAACGTCGAACCAAGTCGGTCCCATTTGTAAACACAAACTGATTTCCCCAATAGTGGACCTTTGGGAACCATCGAAAGCTTTGACATTGATGGCTCTATCCTTGATCTCATACAGGCCTTTTCCTAATGTTCTGAGAGTTACCAGTGGACAAATATTGAGGTTGGACCCTCCGTTGATCAAAATCCTGGTGATGAAATAATCCTCGCACTGTACGGTGATGTGCAATTCTTTTTTATGGCTCAACCCTTCCGGTGGCAACTCGTCTTCCTAGAAAGTGATTTTGTGACTCTCCAATACTTTCCCTACCATGTTCGCCATTTCTCCTCCAGTTATGTTGTTGGGTACATATGCCTCACTCAATATCTTTAACAAGGCATTCTTATGTGCATCGGAGCTTTGCACCAGAGCTAGGATGGAGATTTGTGCCGGTGTTTTATTCAGTTGATCAATGACTGAGTACTCTTTTGCTTGTATCTTCCTCCAGAGATCATCCGGCCTAGTTTCAATAGGCCGTCCAGAGGCCTGCTTACTTGATTTAGCTAAATGGTCCAGAGTATAAACCCTATCGGTTCTTGTCATACCCTGCGCCGCAAATGCTTCTCTGATTTTGGCTTTTCCTTTTCTCCTTGCCTCGGCCATGTAATCCTAGGGGATGGTCTTCGTATGGAATGGTGCTATGGATGACATTGCTACCGGGATGAGTAATATTGCTTTGGGAGGTAACACAGTAACCTCAAATGGCGTAGATGCCTTTAGGGACCCAAACTCAACCTCAATTGGTCTTGGCATCTTTGCGGAAGATAGTGTTTGAAGATCGAGAGATAGGGACATGTTCACTTCAGTGTCTCCAGAAGGCTGAATATGTGACCGTTGGTTTCTTTGTTTCATCACCTTCAACGATTAATCAGATAAACCCTTTGGGGTCCCAATCATCCTCTATTTCAATCATGTGAATACCTGCGCCTTTGTGGTCAGGTAGAGGGTTGTTGAGGACATTCGGAGTACGCTCCTTTGCCACAATGATCTTGTTGTCAATCAAAGCCCGAATCTTGTCTTTCAGGGAGTGGCACTCATCAATGGTATGCCCTTTCATGCCGGAATGGTATGCATAAGTTTTGTTTTGGTTGATCCATTGGGAAGGATTTTCTGGAGTTATGGCAGGGGTAGGGGTGACATAACCAGCAGCTTTAAGCCTTTCATAAAACTGGTCGATTGGTTTGGCAATGGTGGTGTATTGTTTGGAAGGTCTACGGTCAAAGTTGGGTTGGGTTCTAAGGAAATTTTGGCGAGTGGGAGGTGATTGGTAGTGGGATGGTTGAGTGTTGTAGGCTTGGTAGACTTGTGCGAGTTGGGCATATCTGGGTGAACTGGGCTGATATGTAGATGGTGGAGAAGATTGGTAAGTAGGTGGTAGAGCTTGGTAGGCGGGCGAGGGTGCTAGGTAATTTAGGGTGGGATGATTTGTGAGTGGAGGTAATGGATAGGTTTGGTATTTAGTTGGGGATTTTGTCCTTTGTGAAACCATTATGGCACCCACATCCCTTTTCGAAGACGTGCCACCAGACTGTAGAGCCTTGTTGGTATCCTGCAATGCTTCAAAGTTAGTGACTATTCCACTTTTGATACCTTCCTTGATCCTTTCCCCTAGTTTGATGATGTCAGAAAATTTTTGGCCTTTGATCAACATCAACCTCTCATAATACTATGGATCTTGAGCCGGGGTGAAAAACCTGTTCATTTGTTCTTCTTCTAAAGCTAGATGTAGAACACATCTGGTGCATTCTCCATGTTGAATCTGAATCTGTCCATGAAATCATACTCCATATTAAACCAATTTGACCACTTCTTCGGGTCTTGGCTAATGTACAAGGATAGGGCATCCCCTTTCAGACTTCTCATAAAGAGCTTCATGCAAATCTTTTCATCCTTTCCTACTCCGACCAGTTTGTCGTAGTATGTCCTTAGATGAACTTTGGGATCCCCGGTGCCATCGAACATCTCAAAATGGGGAGGTTTGTACCCCTCGGGCAGTTCGAGATCTGGCTGAATACAAAGTTCCTCATAATTCAGTCCCTCAATCCCCTTGCTTCCTTCAACACCCTAAACTCGGCTAGTCGGCTTCTTGAGTTCAGCGGCCAGATTTATAATAAGAGAGTCTTTGTCATCAGACTCCAGTTGAATGGGTTGTGGTATGGTTTCCACATAGATGGGGGTGTTGTGGTGATAATCATTTGTGGAATTTAGTGGTTCAGGGATGATCAGTGGGGTGTTGCTTGAAGTGTGGCATGTGTTGCAGTGGTGGTGGTGAGCATATTGGTTTTTTTGTTTTGGGATTTTTTATGGTGGTGTGGGATTTTGAGTGCTGGGGAAGTTGACATCTGGGGTAGTGAGGGAAAATGACAAACTTGCCAAGTTCCAAACTTGGTCTAGTTCTTCCTGGAATTTCAATAACTTTTGTTCGAGCTGGGAGGCACTTTCCTTGGAAACCTAAATACTCTGGGGAACCTTTACCCTTTCAACTGAGTTCTCCTTCCTGATGTTGCTCAAATTTTCCATTTTCCCTTGTTCTTGTTTCTAATAGGACCTGGAGGAGGAGGAGATGGAGCGCCCTTGGATCTTGTGGAATATGATGACGATGCCATAATGCACGAACTAACCTTTGGGGAGAGGAATAAACAAAAGTAAGAAAAATGATAACAAGTCAGTAGGGATCACGAGGAGAAAAACATTGCAGTATTTAAACACATAGTACAAGAATATAAATCGTGTCCTAATTTGGGAGCCTCGTTGTGCCCGAGGTAGGCCTAGCGACAAGTTGATTTGGATAACTTAGAATGCTACATGCCTCATTTTATTGATAAAAAAAGACGAATCCCAAAACGACACTAAAATTGCGGAAAATAAAATGTCACTAATGGCCATTGGGCTTATTACATTAAAGATAAGAATCCTATCTATTTGGTCCCAGAAGGACCTTCTCCAGGTTGAATGTTCTTGTTGATCAAATCCTCCAGTTCGCGTAGATTCTCCTATAGACATGCTTTTGCTAGGTTCTCTCCTTCATTTCCCTCGGCATTCTGGCAGTCGGTGACTCTCTTTCTTACTTTTCCTTCTAATTCCACCAGACTATATTCCAGACACTCTAGCTTTTCGCTAGCCTTTGTGGCCATCTATTTCCATTCATTGATTTTGTCACTTGATGGGAGATTTCTCCACCAGGTTAGCAAGAATGAGGGTATACTGACCATACCAAAGTCGGGGACCTTGTTCTCCATTTTCTGCAAAACAAAAAGGGTTAAGACCATACCCCCCACCGGACTCGCCTATTAAATACCAATAATTGGCATAAAATCATTTAGTTCTCCAAATAAATGCACATAACGTGGTGTGTCCATTTGGGTTCCAAGGTAACCAAGTGGATTTTGGCCAAGGCTATCTTAAAGAGCCATTATGTGGACAACATAACTGACTCAACTAGGTTTGACAGTGATGCATGCACAATTGAATATAGTAAGGTTTCTCTGGGGCGTTAGACCAGTACACTTGAGCGGACAACTCAAGAGGGAAAGGCACGGAACCGTCAACTGCACCGCTGATCGACTAGTTTTACCACAAATATGCCTTTGCCAAATTTAGGGGGTGTAATATCGGAAGGGCACAACCACTCATTATAAGCGTTGATATGGTATTTTGTTTGGCACAAGTGGAATATGATGTGGAAAATGCAATTACAAGAATGAAACAAGTTGTCATGTATTTGCACGTTCATAAAGTAATGATTACAATAATTGCTCATAATTACAACAGTATTGAAGGAAAGTGGTAAAAGCATTAAAGAAAAGAAAACAAAAAGCCAAGTAAGTTTCATAATAGAAAAGATATAAAGACATTAAATAAAGGCAATAAAGAAGCAATAAAGTCTCAAGCAACATGAAATGGTAAAATCCTAAAGAAGTCCCCACCAGAGTCGCCATGCTGTCGAAGCCCCCTTTTTCTTTAAAGGCAAAATCGGGTTTATGACATTTGGGAGGACAACTCTTTTCCCATTTGGGAATTGGATTTTGGAGTTTGAAGAGTTGCCCCCTAATGATTAAGTGCATTAGGACACTAAGAAGGATTTGAGTTGAAAAACTCTAGGCAACGCTTACACCCCAAATATCATTACAGAATTATGGTGCAGTGTGAGAGAGCCAACACTCAGGGTCCCAAGGCAAGGCTCATAGGAGGGGGAAAAACTTAGAGTCTAGGAGTAAGTGTAAATGAAATAGGGGGATTAGGGATGTCCATGGCAGGCTGGTGGTCATATCCGGCAATTGGGATGCTGGCACACCCCTGACCAACTTTTCAGCTTTAAATTGGGAAGTTAGGATCTATTGAAGGTCGGGTTCCACCCTGGATAGCAATTTGGGTGTTGTTAGGACATGAACTTTAACTCAGCATACATAGGGGAATATGGAATGGGGCTCATAATAGAAGCAGGATACAAAGAAAGAGCAAGCAAAGCGCATGCCCAGCAATGAGAGATACTGGCACACTCTCCAGCCTAATTAGAGGCTAGGGGTCAAAGCTCAGTTCATGGGCAACATTTCTTATTTCCATGCCCTAAGTCCCCAATCACAGACACACATGGGGTAATGGGATAGGGAGCAAGTGTTCACAAGAAAGAGAAGCAAGCAGTAGCATGTAGGCATATTAAATTAAATTCTAAACTTTATAGAGAAAAGAAAATAGACATGGATACAAGGACTGTAAATAAAACACATTGGGGTGATGCTGAAAAAATTAAGTTTGGACATACCAGTTTCAAAGAGACAAATAAAAAGGAGCAGTAGTCTTGTAAAAAGCCAAAGTGCAGCAAGAAGCAAGAATACTTTTAAGTGAGAGTTCAGAAGAGAATTGTGAAATTGTGTAGTTTTTTCAGTGTGCTCAATCATGTTCTCGCGTGTCTTGTGAAAAAGGGCCGTGTATTTATAGTGCAGAAAGAAGGCAGAAATAAGGTAAGAAATAATTGAAGACTGATTTTAAATCAATTAAATAAGACTCCCTTTAATTAAGGGATTCAAATTCAAACTGTACAAACTAATTTAGGAAAGAAATTAAATAAACCTTTTGTGCAAAGTAGAAAATCAGAGGAAAGTACATGGAAGTTATTTAAGGACAGGGTCATGACAGTACACGGTTTATGCAAATAAGGTAAGAGAATCAGTTGACAGCCAGTAAATCACAAAGGCCTAAAATTTGGTATGAGTGAACCAAGTCACAAAAAATAAAGAAGGGTTTTACCTATGCCAAATCATCTAGGGAATCACTAAAAGATGGAAGGAAAATCAATCAAGCTATAGGGGATGGGCAGGAGGTTGGCCTAATAGTTTTGAAGTTTTCAAGAGTAGCAAGGGGTCTGTGTAGGTATAAATAGGAGGGGTCTGGACAGAGTTAAGGTGGGCTTTTGAAATCAGACTCAAAGGTCACACAAAAGAAGATCAGGAATTTCACAAAAAAAAAGGAATCAGTCCTCTTAGGTTCTGCATTTGGTTCTTCTTTAATCAGTGAAAACAGCATTGAAGGGGTTTAGGAATCATTTCTTGAAAGGTTTTTTTATAACTTAGCTCTTTAATCAGTCTGTGAGAGTTTGAGAGTTCTTAGGCAGACTGATAGAGCTACTAGAGGGTTCTGGGATAGCTTTGAAAATCAGTTCCTGAGAGTTGTCCACCTGAGTTTTAAACTGTTTGAGAGAGAAGTGAGAAAGTATTAAAGTTTAAAAGCTGAAGGAAATGTTGAAAGTATCCCTGTTCTATTGAGTTCTTGTTTCAGTCAAGTTCAGTAGGGTTAGTTGGGTGTTGTTTGAAGTTGTTTTGATTGAGTACTAGTCTTCTAGAAGTTTTGGTTTAGTCCCAAGCTGTTTGAGCCTGTTTGAGTTGTTTGGTTTTGAATATTCTGGCTTTGCTTGGTCTCAAAATTCTTATGGGCTTGCTGCATTCATTGTTGGGTTGTTGCTTATTGATGTTGTGTTGCTGGTTATCTGCGGCTGCTGCTGTTATCTACTGCTGATTTTCTTCTTCTTTTTCTACTGTAAGCAGATCTCCAGGTATACATTTTGTACTCTCCAGACTTTTGAAATGAAATGAGGTGTGGACCAAGCCTCATTTGCTGCATTCCTTGTTTGTTTTGGATCTGTAGTTGAGTAGAATCATCTTATAGGATGTGATAGCTAGTTGTTGTAGTTATAGTCAATCATGTGATGCATAGTTGTTAATTTTGATGTGTTGATTTGTATTAGAGCAGGATTTACTTAATTAGAATTACTTCCAACTGATGTGAACGGCTTGAAAATTGGATTGTATTGATCTGTCCTATATAATTAGGACATGTTTAGGTTAAGTGGACTGTTGTTGATTGTCATTTTGTATTAGGTTGTTCATCATGCCCAAGGAGTTGTTATTCAGTAATTAGCTGACTGTGGATGTTGACAATAGGACCTTTTGTTGATGCTTAGAGACAAAAGTATAGAAAAATCATAGTTGCTTTAGGCTTGCCTTTTAATAAAAATGAGACGAGCCTTGCCAAATAAAATGCACAAGCTGAGGGGCCCTCAATGCATGGTTATAATAAATACCTAGAATTCGGGATGGGCCATTTAGCAAATTTTACGGCTTTCCCCAATAATAACAACGCGCTAGTTACTTTAGGCGCAATTTTTTTAATAAAGTCACCTCCTTAAACTCGGGTGTGCATTTCATGTGATCCAAATCGAATCCCAAAATGTCGAATAAAATATGTTCAGGATTGCGGGTGCATTTCATGTGACGCGATCCAAAGACATGTTTTAAACGACATTCAACTTTGTTTAATAAACGAATAAAAGCGGTTAAAATCTAAAATTTGCACATAGGTTCAACATGTATCAAAATCAGATAAATAAGACGAATATGACAGTTGAGAGAACGTGCTAGAACCACCGAACTCAGGAATGCCTAACACCTTCTCCCGGGTTAACAGAATTCCTTATCCGAATTTCTGGTTCGCGGACTATTAAACAGAGTCAAACCTTTCCTCGATTCGGTATTCAACCGGTGACTTGGGACACCATAAATATCCCAAGTGGTGACTCTGAATCTCTTAATAAACGAATCCCGTTTCGATTGTCCTTTAATTGGAAAAAACTCTCTCTATTACACCACCTTCACGGGGCGCAGTAGGTAAAAAGGAGGTGTGACAGCTCTGGCGACTCTGCTGGGGATCTTATTAACTCGGAACTTTGGTTCAGGGTTCAAGAATTCGAGCTTAGAATAATTGTTATGTTTGGGTTTAGCTGATTTTCCTACATGTTTCATGCTAAATGTGCTAAATGTTTACCGCTTTGATATTATCTGAATTGTACATAAACTGTGCCGAAACCCCTCTCTTCTCTCTCCTGAGGAGTGCACGCTGGCCGTGACTTCTTTCTGTTAGTTTCATATCCCAAAATAGAATAAGGATTCGAAGGAGTTGCAAAATCGGATGGCCTTTTGGTTACCGACACACAGCTCCCATCCTCGGCTCGAGTTTTCTGCTCGGGTAAGCCAGGTCTAGAACAAACACCTAGGTTTTAAACCTAGCATAACAAAACCTCATGTCGGATCCCTAGTAGGAACGTTTGTTTGCATCATGTGCATTTTGACTTTAGAGGCTCAACACAGGGGTTGGGTCTGTCTAGGACAAGTGTACCCGAAATGAGAAAGACCATCCTGATGCATCCTACTTACTACTTATGCATTTAATTTGCTTCGGACTTGCATGCTGACCGGCTTTGAACATTGGGAAATTTTGAAAAGGAAAAGAAAAAAAAGAGAGGAAAAAAAATAATAATAATAATAGCAGTGTAGAGAGATAATTAACTATTTTTGAAAAAAAACCAATGTCCAAATAGCGTCGAAATTTTAAGTTTGATTTATTTGAAAAACAAAAGAAAAAAATCTTATTTTCAAAATTAGTTATTTTCCTTGGCAGAACTGCGCATGTTTGATTCTCACCGGATGTGAGATACGTAGGTAACCCTCATCGGGTCCAACCTCCCCTTTTGCAAGATAGCAAAAAAATGTCAAATTTTAGTTGTCGTCATAAATAAGACGGGTGATGCCGCTCTTGTCAAATATAGCCGAATGTTTCTGAAATGGACGCCGGAAGGCTGACTTTGCATAAACGGCCACCTTTGGTTATTTTTTAGATTTTTTTGCCGGTTGACCCACACAGCCTTAAAATCTTCATCCCCGAGACGCTGAAAGGCCGTGTTTGCCATATTGAGTTTTCTATTTTTGAAAAACAAGAAAAATAGTCATAAATAAGCCGGGTGATGCCGTTTTCGCCAAAAATAGCAGAATGTTCCCGAAAGGGACGTCGCAAGGCTGACTTTGCATGAACAGCCACCTTTGGTTATTTTTAGAGTTTTTTGGTCGGTTGACCTACACAGCCTTAAAATCTTCATCCTCAAGGCGCTGAAAGGCTGTGTTTGCGAAACCAGGGTTTTATTTTTTAATTCGAAAAACAATACAAAGAGTTAGTGGTCAAAATAGTACTGTTTGGATTTTTGGTCAAGATAAGCCGATCTAGCTTCGGTAGTGTATTAAACCGTTCTTGCCGAGATAGCCTTAGAGTATTTTTCAGTTGTTGAAAGGCTGTTTTCGTAAAAGAACGGACGAGTTTGTAAAATGTCATAAAATAAATCCTCCCCGGCCTCAAAATTCATGTGAAATTGGGAAGGGGCCACGTGTGCAAAAATAGTCATCTGGTCGAAATTCGAAAATAGGGGAAGGAATCTGTCGGTTTGTATTTCTGTTGATACGGGTCGAGTTTGTATTTCGATTTTTCGTCAGAGTCTGTTAGTTTAAGTTGTGTCAGTTTTTAGGCCATTGTAATCAAAGTTGGTTTTGTTATGAAAATCGAAAATCCAATAAAACATATTTTATTATTGTCTACCTTTTATCAGTCAAAACTACGCACGGTCTGATTCATGCGGGGACATGATATGTAGGCAATCCACATAAGATTCGACCACCACTAAAAAGAAAAAGGGAAAATAGAAAAACAAAAAGAGAATGAGAAACAAAAGAAAGTTTGGGAGATTTTCAAAAGGAGCGCAATTATAAGAAGTCGGAATGACGCACGTAACTGAAGCAAATGCATGATATAAAGGTTTAACTGCCTAGGTGCATTGCATCCCTGATATGTGTTTACCTATCTGTCAAATACCCTAACGCTAACGCGATGGCTTCATTTTGTTGAATTCATACCAGAAAGGTGGTTGGTTGTGATTCTAAAGTAACTCTTCTCTACAACACAAAGTCAAAAGACAATGGCAGAGAATAGCAGAACTGAGTTGTTTGATGCTGGTGCCAGAAAGCAGTCGGTCGAACGGGTCAATGAGTTGGTAGAGGAGGAAAAAATGTTGAGACGACACATCGCAGACATGTATCGAGCATAGATGATCGAGAAAGAACCACCCGTGCCACCACCCAGCTTCCTAGACGTTGTCCTTACCCAAACTCCGAACACAACGCTAGGCAATCGTCTACATTCTCCATATTTACCCACTTACCACAGTTTTACCAACCACCCTAGTGACTCAATCACTCTTCATCCAACTATCCTTTCCTAAAAATGCCCTCCTTGTGCGCCGGATAATTCCCCTCAATACTGCTTCTCTCCATGGAAATCCCAAAGTCGTACTTCACTGTCCAAGTACCCAGCCCCAAAAAATGCCTATCCATCCCCCCGAGCATACCGAAAACCTCCTGGATCAGGTTTTCGGCCAAATCAGGCATTTAAGAATGAGAGGTTGCTGAAACAAGAAAAGGCTCTCACCCCTATCGGAGAATCTTATGCATGTCTGTTTGAAAGGCTAAAGTATGCTGGCCTGCTTGAGCCGCTCCCTGGATATAATCCAGATCCATGCACAAGAAGCTTTGATCCTACTGCACGATGCGCATGCCACTCCAATGTTCGAGGGCACAATATTGAGAGCTGTTGTTCGCTGAAAAGAGAAATAGAAAGAATTATTCACGAAAGAGTGATTGTAATCGACGACGGTAGTGAAGAGCATGTGAATCCTCTTGGGATATTGACTAAAGCTAAAGGTGTTGAAACAGATGGTGGTCTTGACAATATTAAGGCAAAACACAGTAGCCAAGATGTCGTGCAGGGTAATTGGGAAGACGCTCCATTTTTGGTCGGCCGGAGTAGAATCTTGGTGGCTTATTTTGTTGTTATTTCTGTTGTCCGTGTATTTTAGGGTTTTGATCCGTATATTGTCTTATGTCAAACCCTCTTATCCTTCCATTTTTGTCATAGCAGTTTGCTTAGCTTTGTCCAGGTGTGTTTCAGGGTTGATCCAAGGTTGTACTCCAGTTTGTTTTGCTTGTTTGGTTATGCGAACCATTTCACCGTTTGTGTAGTGCAAATTCCGATCTTTTATTATTTCCAGTCATCTTCTTTGTTTACTTCCTTTTTCTATCCTTTTGTTTTGTCTTTTGTTCAAACGCCAATTCTAATGACATGACATATGGCACAGTTTAAGCCTAATCTCAAAAGTTAATCATAAAACTATTGGGAGATGATTGGGACACTTAACGGAAATAAAAACAGTTTGAGATCATTTAAAGCCCGAACCATGTGGAACCGTGGGTGGATAAGACATAAAGGAAACTCTAAAGGCAAGCTGGCCAAATTGAAAGTGGTTCTTCATGATAATGAAAATGAGAGTGTTTCCCAACGGTGCTTTAAAAAAGACAAATGAAAAGGCAAATGTGTGGATATGGTTATCAAGTCTGGCACAATCGGAAGATGTTGCGAATGTTTAATTGTGTTGTTTGCACTTGGCATGTTTTGAAAATTGGAATGACGGAGGCATTTTGTTCTGCTATCTAAACACTTTATCCTTCGTTACCCCTTTTGAGCCTTGCTTTGTTTTCTTTCGTACCCCTCGTTCGGAATCAGTAGCAAAGGTTAGAAACACAAACTTGGAAGATAAAGAGAAAAGAAAAAGAAAAAGAAAAAGAAAAAGAAAATAACAAAAACAACGAAACAACAAAAGAGAAATGAAGAAAATAAAAAGGGAGAATAATAAGTGAAAAGGAAAAACAAAGAATTGGGAACTACGTTTGACCTGATTCCTCAAAGAGGATACGTAGGCGCTTCACAACTCGGTCATAGTGTAACAAAAAATGAAAAATCCCCAAGCAAGAAACTGGGGCAAAAGTTTGGGTTTGTTGTAAATAAATCTAGTTTCGAAGGTTGTAGTTCAGAACCCAAGTTAATTTGTTTTGAGCCTTTAATACCCTTTCTTTCTAGCCTATCCATAATCCCACATTACGATCCAAAGAAAGACCTTCTGATCACTCTACGAAAGATGCAAAGTCAGACAAATGAGAGAGTCTTATCGGTGAACATAACACTCTGATCCCCAGCAGAAAAGAAATATGAGAGAGTCTTAGCGGTAACACCCCAATCCCCAGCTGAAAGTAATATAAACAAGAGAATCTTGTTGGTAAAAACCTTCACAGGCAACTTGAGGCGACTGTAAGTTGAGAGAATAGCCAAAATGAGAGAGGCTTGATAGTGAAAACCTTCAGGCACTACAAGTCGAATAAGGGTGAGAATGAGATGGAAATCACTAGACAGAAATTGCGAAAGGCGATTAACGACGGAGGATAGGCCACATGTGCATGTCATGACCATTACAGTTGGTATCCGCGTTTGATAGATTTTTATTTTTATAGTTTTTCTTGTTAGAGAATCATCCTTTTCCTTTGTCCTTTATTCTGTTCCTTTTCCTTTCATCAAAAAATTCCCCATGCAGAGTCTGTTTGGTCAAAACAAGTGAGAAATGACTTCAAAATTTGCCATCAGCTTCCCAAATTAGGCGAGACGAGATCTAACTGGTACGTCCAAGTGGTATAAGTCAGGAAGGAACAAGCGTGAGGCCAGTGTCAGGATATCCCCAGCAAGATCACATTGACAAAAGGACAGACCAGTGTCAGGAAGGATATCCCCCGTAGAAATCAAATGTAATAGACCTCAAGGCCAAGGCCAGTGGACAAATCAAGAAAGAACAACGCGGAGAGCGAGGGACGTAATTTGGGAAATTCATATGAGACTCAAGGGTCGGGTAAATGCCAGTTCCTGAGCTATGCTACAAAAAGAAGAGGGATATCCCCAGCAGAAAGGGTATTTTCAGCGACACAGATGAACGAAGAAAGTGGTTTATCAGCAAAACATTGCAAACTTTTCAAGGGGAACCAACTGTCATGGAAAAGATACGGATAAGAGGAAAACAACAGTGAGAAGTTTGTGAATAAGGAATTGTCAAGAAGGTCGGAAGTTATCAGCCAAGCTTCAAAATGGTCGGACAGCGCAAAGCTTGGGAAAGAGAATAAGAAAACCATCCCAGCAGGAGTATCACAAGCAACCACCCCATTTTAAACTGACCAAATTTTTCTTTGATGTGAAACAGGGACGGGAAATGTCATTGATGGCAGAGAGGCATGATACAAGGAAGATTATCAAACTGGGGCAGAAAATTTTTCTTTCATTTTTGAAAATTTTCCTGATAATAGGCACCCACTTTTGGAAGAAGGAAGTTGTATTCCAAGCGGACAGAACAAAAGGATGAAACTTGTGTCCAGAAAAAGCACAAAACTAGTGTCAGCCCCTACAATTTTGAGAAAAATAAAGCACCGGTTTTCAAGGAATGAAAATTCCCCGACAGTGTTATCCCTAACCACTTTCAGAGGAACGAAACACAAGTTTTGAAGTATGAAGATAACATAGTTTTGAAAAAAAAAAAATTCCCCGGCAGTGTTATCCCCAACAGCTTTCGAAGGAACGAAACACAAGTTTTGAAGGAGGAAGATAACATAGTTTTGAAAAAAAAGAGATTCCCCCAGCAGCGTTATCCTCAATAGCGTTATCCCCAGCTGATAACATTTTTATCCCCAGCAGTGTTGAGAGAAAATAAAATTTTGAAGGAAGTAGTTTTGAAAAAAAAAGGAAGAAAGGAGATTCCCCCAGCAGTATTATCCCCAGCAGGTAAGTAAATAAATTCCCAGCAGTTTTGAGGGAAGACAACACGAGTTTTTTTAAGGGAAGCAGTTGTAAAAGAAGGTACTTCAAGTAGAAGGAAATGGTTTAGGAGGCAAAGGGGACAACAGTAATAGAATGCAGATGAAGTTATTGGTTGAAGTCAGGAGCCCGCCTGAAGAGAGGAATGACGATTTATTTTCTAAGTTGTTGTTGAGGTCAAGAGCCCGCCTGAAGAGAGGAATGGCGTTTTATTTTCTAAGTTGTCGTTGAAGTCAGGAGCCCGCCTGAAGAGAGGAATGGCGTTTTATTTTCCAAAGTTGTTGTTGAAGTCAGGAGCCCGCCTGAAGAGAGGAATGACGTGTTATTTTCAAAGTTGTTGGTTGAAGTCAGGATTCCGCCTGAATAGAGGAATTACATGTTATTTTCAAAGTTGTTGGTTGAAGTCAGGAGACCGCCTGAAGAGAGGAATGACGTGTTATTTTAAAAGTTGTTGGTTGAAGTCAGGAGCCCACCTAAAGAGAGGAATGGCATTTTATTTTCAAAGTTGTTGTTGAAGTTAGGAGCCCGCCTGAAGGAGGAATGACGTTTTATTTTCCAAAGTTATTGTTGAAGTGAGGAGCCCACCTGAAGAGAGGAATGGCGTTTTATTTTCCAAAGTTGTTGTTAAAGTCAGGAGCCCGCCTCAAGAGAGGAATGGCGTTTTATTTTCAAAGTTGTTGTTGAAGTTAGGTGCCCGCCTGAAGAGAGGAATGGCGTTTTATTTTCCAAAGTTGTTGTTGAAGTCAGGAGCCCGCCTGAAGAGACTAATGACGATTTATTTTCTAAAGTTGTTGGTTGAAGTCAGGACCCCACCTGAAGAGAGGAATGGCATTTTATTTTCCAAAGTTGTTGTTGAAGTTAGGAGCCCGCCTGAAGAGAGGAATGGCGTGTTATTTTCAAAGTTGTTGGTTGAAGTTAGAAGCCCGCCTGAACAGAGGAATGGCGTGTTATTTTCAAAGTTGTTGGTTGAAGTTAGGAGCCCACCTGAAAAGATGAATGGAATTTTATTTTCAAAGTTGTTGATTGTGGTCGGGAGCCCGTCCGTATAATAGAGGAATACATTTCTGTCTTTACATTTCAAGTCTTGAAGTCAGTAACCCGCCGGGAGAGCGGAAGGTTGCAACAGAAACCCCCAGCATCAATTCAAATTCAGAAATCAGAAGGAAAGCAACATTGTTCGGAAGAAGACAGTTCAGACTTCGAGGGAGAAATAATTCAAAAGCTCACAAGAAGGAAATAAGCAGTTCGAGTTCGGCAATCAAGAGAAGAATACAAGGCAAGTCAGAAATAAAGAAACATTTGACGGAGCACAAGCCAACAAGAAAGCAAGGCGACAAGAGCAAGCCTGAAGATTTAGATAAGATTTTTGTAATTCATAGACTATAATTTAGTCTAGCTTCTTATTTTCTTCTACCAAGGTGTAATAAGGAGGTCAGCAAGAAGTAGTAGTAACAGCAGTAACAGTAAACCACAGTTCCACGGTAGTCCCAGCTACCAAAACTTGCCCGAAATACATTGACCTGATTTCCTTTTAGCCAGGGATATGTAGGAAACCTTCGAAGCAAAGGTTCGATCAAATCTTTCAAAAAATGCTTCACGCGGAGTACTCAAACAGGCAAAAATCGCTCGCTCACTTTATCTTTGTACGAAAACTCTTCGTGTTTTCAGACAAAGAGGGGCAGCTGTGAGCACGTGATTTTTGCCCTACGAAAACTACTCCAAAAATTCAAAATAAAATAGTTTTCTTTTGTGTGCAATTTTGTAAATTTCGTGGTATTTTTCTTTTACTGTTTGTAGTTGGTCGGTGCACGTGTATCTGTTCAAATACAAAAAATACGTTGCATTTTGCATTTTAGGGTTTAATTCTACAAGCAGGAGTAATTAAGTATGTCTTACAAAAATGGAAAATCACAAAAAATATGTACTTTGCATTTTTAGCATTTGATGTCCAAATTGTGTGATTTCATTTTATTGGTGTTTAATTTTCGTGATAATTACTGTTTCGAGTTAATTAGTGTTTTAGAATAATTTGGACAAGGATTAATTTAGGTTTGTATTTTATTTTAACCTAGAAAACAAAGAGAAAACAAAAAGAATTGAAAGAGCAAATTAGAACTGGGCCAATTTTGGCTAAAATACCAAGCCCAATCCCACGCCTCAAACCCAGTCCAGTCCGCCTAAGACCAGCCCAAAACGATTCCATTTAGGCTTCTCAAATCTGAATCGTTGATCAAATAGATCGAACGGTCCAGTTCAGCCCCCAGCATCGAGGAAACGACGACGTTTCAAGCCCGTTGATCTGAACTATTTGTTCAGTTTGATCGAACCGTCCATTGCGACAGTCCCACAACCCGACCCAACTCGTTCCCAAGCCGACCCACCATGTTACACCCTAAAAGACCCCGTTTCATATAAGTGGATTGTTCCATGCCGTTGATCTTAGATGATCCAACGTCCTGAAATTAATCCCCCATCCCGTATATAAGAGTGTAACGCACCCCACCCTCCTTAGAACCCCCCCTCTTCCGTCTCTCTCAAAGCCCTTCAGAGACCAAACCCTCCACCGTCGCCCTATGCCGTCGCCCTCCGCTCACCGAAAATTGCCCACGGCGGCGGACGGTGGCCAAACAACTCCATCTTAACACCCTGAACTCGCCTCAACCTCCCCATTCCAAAACCCCATCTCCATCATCCTCGATTTATCCCCGAGTTCTTCGAATTTTAGATCGAAGAACTGACCCCAACCCTAGTTCACCCAAATCACCTCAAATTAACACCATGGCCTCGCCTTCACCTCCTCATTCCAAATATCCAAACACCTTCCTTCGAATCTGCCTAGAATCCGTCGAATACTGTTTTGACCACATGAACCCTAGCGCCGCCACAAAATTCCTTGGTGGCGGCGCCAAACCTAAATAGTCCCAAAGTTACACCCCTTGACCACCTGAGCCTCCCTATTCCTACTACCCTAACAGTTTTCTTCGAATCAGTACCAAAGGGTTCGAATCTTCGATCAGAGAAATCGACCAGGAAACCCTAACTCTGGGACTAAGGAAAATTCAAAGAAATTGAGGTCGTAATCGACCTTAGTAAAATGTTCTCAGTCGATAACATTCGCTTAAGGTTCATTTCGATCTCAAAACAGAAGCAGATGTTCGAGTTTAAAGTTAGGCCAACCAAGTTTTGAATTCCAGTTCAGACGGTGAGTCTCTTGTTTTATCACTTTTTGATTTAAGTTCATGTTTCAAGGTTTTGTCAATTATCTCCTTCTACCGTTTCGGACCTTTTTTTTGTCCATTTTTGTTCTTTTGATTGATTAGGACATGTTATAGGCTATTTAAGTAAATTGAATAGGTTGGTCTGTTAGTTTGATTTACTCTGAAATTTTCTTCTTCTGGTTTGGTTGAATGAGTCGAAGCAATCAATACCCATAAGTTCTGGTACAAAATTGTGATTATTCCCATAGTTATTTTTTGTTATTACTAGTTCAGATTGTTCATTTGTGTTTGTCCCCTTCTCTCTCTGACATTCATCATCTTTGCATATGAGGTCAGTCTGATTTATATCATGTATGTGTTCAGTTGTTCCCACATTTGTTTAGGTTTAATTTAGAAGTGTATTAGGTTTGCTCCATGTAGTTTTGCCAATCATGACCTTAATAGTTCAATATGATAAGTTCTAATTCATTGGTCTGCATTTTTATGCTCTTTGATCTGATATGAGTTCTAGCATAAGTTGTTGGCTGAGTTTGACTAGGGAATTGGTTATAGCTGATAGGTTTTGGGTACAGTTTGAAAGGGGGATTGGGTAGGATAGTAATCTCAGTAGTTTCAGGGGTAATTTGGGAATTGAAAACTTGAAGAATTGTTTAATTTGAGCGTTCTGTCCACTAAGTATTAATGTGATATTAAACTAATATATTAGTGGGGAACACAACATGGTGGTATGGGAAGTGATGAAACAAATGGGTGCCCATAACGGTTGAATTAAAAAAACATATAATAGTGGGGAACAAGGCTTAATGGCATGGGAAGTTGATTAGACTAAGTATAAGCCACCCATAACCTTTGATTAGAACAAGGAGAAGACATATAGTAATGGGGTTCTAAAGGGGATGGGCAGGAGGTTGGGCTGATAGTTTTGAAGTTTTCAAGAGTAGCAAGGGTCTGTGTAGGTATAAATAGGAGGGTTCTGGACAGAGTTAAGGTGGGCTTTTGAAATCAGACTCAAAGGTCACACAAAAGAAGATCAGGTATTTCAGAAAAAAAGGAATCAGTCCTCTTAGGTTCTGCATTGGGTTCTTCTCTAATCAGTGAAAACTGCATTGAAGGGGTTTAGGAATCATTTCTTGAAAGGTTTTTTTATAACCGAGCTATTTAATCAGTCTGTGAGAGTTTGAGAGTTCTTAGGCAGACTGATAGAGCTACTAGAGGGTTCTGGGATAGCTTTGAAAATCAGTTCCTGAGAGCTGTCCACCTGAGTTTTAAACTGTTTGAGAGAGAAGTGAGAAAGTATTAAAGTTTAAAAACAGAAGGAAATGTTGAAAGTATCACTGTTCTATTGAGTTCTTGTTTCAGTCAAGTTCAGTAGGGTTAATTGGGTGTTGTTTGAAGTTGTTTAGATTGTGTACAAGTCTTCTAGAAGTTCTGGTTCAGTCCCAAGCTCATTTGAGCCTGTTTGAGTTGTTTGGTTTTGAATATTCTTGCTTTTCTTGGTCTCAAAATTCTTCTAGGTTTGCTGCATTCATTGTTGGGCTGTTGCGGATTGATGTTGTGTTGCTGGTTATCTTCGGCTGCTGCTGTTATCTGCTGCTGATTTTCTTCTTCTTTTTCTACTGTAAGAAGATCTCTAGGTACACATTTTATACTCTCCAGGTACACATTTTGTACTCTCCAGGCCTTTTGAAATGAAATGAGGTATGTACCAAGCCTCCTGTCACGACCCAAATCCCAAACCCGGTCGTGATGGCGCCTCCCGTGAAGACAAGGCCAGCCAACAAAACAAACGCCTCCTTTTAACAATTCTTTAACATTTATAAAACTAAACATGATTAGCATAATCAAAAGCACGAAAAACAACAATAACAACAGGGAACCATCCCGTCACAGCCCGACATCGGGGTGTCACTAGTCATGAGCTACTACAGAGTTCACTAAAGTACTACAAGTCCGGAAATAGGAACAAAGTCTGAAAGTAACAGGAACAACATAAAATAAGGGAGAAGATCTGGTGCCGCGGACGCTAACGTTCACCTAAATCAGCCATGAGAACAAATCTTCAATTCGCTAATAAGCCGCTAGCGGGCGAACAATACCTGCAACTGCACGCGAGGTGCAGGGAGTAAAGCGAGTACTTCCAACTAAGTGGTAATAAGAGTAAATTATAACTGAGCGGCAAGAAATCACGTAAGAGCACACCAGCATGCAATACGGGACAGCACAACTCTTTTGAAGGAAACAGTAAGTCCGGGAAAAATCCTTTTAGAAAATATCCAGCTCAGTTTAAAACCTCATTTAGAAATGATCTTTTCAACGGTTGCGAATATATTTTCAAAACAATTTGTGACACTATGTACAGAAATCCGCCCCATCGGGCAATATCCTTGTTCCTGGTCAGCCACTCGGGCCCCCAACGGTCAATGATCAGATAGTACCAGCACAGTAGATAAATATCTCAAGAATTATCACAACAAAAACAAACAACAAACAAATGCATGAATGCAATGCAATGCATATGATGGTATATTCAAGTACCCACTACGGCGTGCAGCCCGAGCCATCCATATTTATTTATCGTCGACGGTGCTCACTGGGGGTGTGTACAGACTCCGGAGGGGCTCCTACAGCCCAAGCGCAATATCTTGGTCAGTCATTGTTACCTGACCGGTCAGCCATTGTTACCTGACCAATTTACATTATACAGTGCCATTGTTACCACTGTTCCAAATTATTGCTCGGTCCAGAAAATAATATAAGCCCATTGGGCATTTATAAAATAATAGTTCTCTGCCCGAAATAACACTTAAAATATCATTTGAGTTTTCAAATCTTAGAAATATGGCTGAGTTTGCAAAACAGTATTCAAAACCTTGGTCTGAGACCGTATGATATGCAAATTACGCTAAAACAATAATATCAATCCCCGAAGGATTCTACAAGCCGGCACAAGGCCCCAAACATGCCAATCAGCCCAAATTATGATGATAACAAGTAATTTCAGTCAAATACGCAGTAAAATCAACAACCGGGACGGACCAAGTCACAATCCCCAATGGTGCTCTACCCCACGCTCGTATCCGGCGTGCAAGTCACCTCAATACAACACTATGATGTGCAAATCCGGGGTTTCAAACCCTCAGGATATCATTTACAAGTATTACTCACCTCTAACTCGCTATGCCCTTGCCTCTCCAATTGGCCTCCTCGTGCGACGAATCTGCCAAAAATCACACAAACATCGATGAAGTTCCATTTCTAAAAGACGGGGTTGTAACCCATATATATATCTGAAATTCGTCCCTTAACGCTACTACAATTATCCAATACAGTTATGTAACTTCAATCTACAATACAACATTCAATAGGGCCAATATTGGTAATAAACTCCATAACTTATGCCATTTGGGCATAATATCAAACACCTTGTAGGCATAGATATTCACACCTCCTAACTATAGTATTGGTTCATCCAACTATCACCAATAACCAACAAATTCACTCCACCGTCATTCCTAACCAATTTATAACTTCCAACAACATATGAATGACCATTCATTCATATCCAACCATCAACCTTCTTAATTAAACCATTTCACAATCTCTACAACCAACACAACCTAGGTTAGTCACTTATGGTTCTTCCGTCATCATCCCATGAGTTCTAATGTATATATCATACATAAATAATCACCATAGAGTAGTTAAAGATGATAGACAAACCTCTCGTAAACTACATCTTGAAAGACAACTTTGGGGTGTTCTTGAGATTTTGAAGAAATCCTATGAAATCCAATCAAAATCATGTTGTAACTAGTGATTGAGAAGTGAAATCACCATGAAAACACACTTAAAAGCTTACCTTAGGAGTGCAATTGGATGCCTTGGTCGAATTGGGGGTGTTGGGGAAGCCCTAGGCTTGAGAAATGACTCAAGTTCTGTCATTTACCGTCCTTAGGTACTTAAAAACGCTCCAGGCGCGTGAACTTTTGCATAGTTCGCTCGTTGTTCGTGCGTTTTTGCTGAGCATTCTGCCTCAGACGCGCGAAATGCGCGACTTCGCGCACTCTTCGCGCGCTCTGACACCAGACCAGTGAAATGGTCATAACTTCCTTTATACACCTCCAAATGACGAACGGTTTGATGTGTTGGAAACTAGACTCAAAGGGCTTTAACTTGATAGGTTGTGTATCACCAACTCCTTATATATCGGGAGATATGGTCGTCCAAAGTGAGGTCTTGTGCGCACTCATTTACAACTTTCGTCTATTATGAAATTTTCCAACTTTAAAAGCTCCCATTAACCATCCGAAATCACCCCGAGGCCCGGGACCTCAACCAAAAATACCAACACCTCCTAAAACATCATACAAACTTCTTCCAATAATAAAAATGCATCAAACAATGCCAAGACCATCAAATTACATCGAATTCAAGCCTAAATTCTTCTAAAACTTCCAAAACACGCATTTGATCAAAAACCTAACCAAACCACGTCCGAATGACCTGAAATTTTGTACACATATCCCAAATAACCTAAAGAAGCTACAGCAACTCTCGAAATTCTATTCCGAGCGTCGGATCAAAATTTCACCTATCAACCGGAATTCGCCAAAATGCTAACTTCGCCAATTCGAGCCTAATTCTACACCGGACCTCCAAATTCAATTCCGATTGCGCTCCTAAGTCACAAATCATCCCCCAAAGCTAACCAAATCACCGTAATTCACATCCGAGCCCTCTAACTAAATAGTCAACATCCAGTTGACTTTTTCAAAACAAGCTTCTCTTTAAGAGTTTAAGTGTCTCATTTCCATCTAAAACCAACTAATGCTACCCGATCACCTCATATAATGATATTGAAACATAGAGAAGCATATTGTGGAGGAAACGGGGCGGTAACTCATAAGACGACGGGTCGGGTCGTCACATCCTCCCCAACTTAGACAAACGCTCGTCCTCGAGCGTACCCAGAGTTGTTCTAGAAGTCCACCAATAGCTGAATAACTTTACCATGCATATACCCGGGGATGACCCCATGTCACCCTATCTAGCATAGGCCCGCTAACACAACAGAGCTGAATTTTCGCAATCCACCTGGTCCATAAACCATAGAACCACACTTCACTTTCTGAAATCTTATACAAAATCAGAACCTCACATATTTATTCAGAGTAAACCCGAACCCACTGTAATAACCCATACCTGCAACCTCGGCTGCAATCATATGATATACCACATAACTCAAACACATGTAGCGATAACTTCCATTCACCACAGCCGCCCACGACAACCAAATACCAATAGAAATCTCTTATTAGCCAAGGTCTCATTCCAACACTTTCATATACAACCAACGATAATTGAAACACGCAATAAACAATAATCATTGCTCAGATCAACCATTCATGAGGCCATATCTCCTATGGCAATAACGATAACAAACTTTTTAACCGAACCTCGATATTTACCCATCAACCATGCTGAAATCGAATCTGTTTATATTCATTAATGATCCCTACGATCTCATTTGACCCAACACACCATCCTGGTGACATGACGCAATCAATACGGCCTAAGCCACAACTTGCATAATACGCGCATCAATAAGAAACGCATCCGAAAAGTCCCTCAATACCAGAACGGGATCAATGATAGCAACCTCTGCACTGACATCCATCACAAA